>VZRV01008887.1:420419-566296 GCA_013398115.1 Falcunculus frontatus
TCCCTCTCTCTTTCTTTCCCCTCCCTCTCTCTTTCTTTCCCCTCCCTCTCTCTTTCTTTCCCCTCCCTCTCTCTTTCTTTCCCCTCTCTCGCCTCCCCAAAAAGATAGTTTTTGTTCTGGCTTACTGATTTGAATTTACCTGTGGAAAGGTCAGACAAGTGCTGGAGTTTGGTGTCTGAGGGTAGGTCAGTGCAGCTGGGGGAAGCTGGCAGGCAAGACCTGTTTGTTGGTGACATCAGCTTGGCTGCTTCTGAAGCCACAGTCCAACTGTGAACTGGAGCAGCTGGGACACAGGCACGTTTGCTTGCCCTGACCTAGCAGAGAGGTGGGAAAGGCATTTGAGACAATGGTGACTTAAACTGTCACAGTAAGACTTGTCAGAGTTGGTCTGCTTAAACCTTAGAGGTGTTGGTTTACTTAGCTGTCATTTTGCATTAAGTTCTGACTGCACTTGGGATGAGAGTCTTACCGTTATCCTAAGCTAAACTTTGACTAAGGATGTTAGTCTCTTGGTAAGATCTTTTAATTTTGCTTAGGACTTGGGTTTTGCAAGTCATCTTCCCTACTGAATTCCTCTGTGTGTTTTCTTGCATTATAGTTCTTTCCCATGAGAGTTACAGGCTTGCTTAGCTGCTCCTTCTGCGTAATGTTTTTTGGCTTCTGTTGAAGTTGAGGTGACCAAACAGCTTTCTGCAACCAACACGACTGGTTTCCCTGTCTCCTGCTTCCCTGTGTATTAGTGGTGTGCCAGATTGATGGACTGAGTTAGCTCCTTTTGAAGGTCTGAGCACTTTTGAGGTGGTGCAGGGGAAGTGAGTTGAGGAGCTTGGAGCAGGGACAGTAAGCCCCTTAGAGACAGATTAGGCCATTCTCCTTGTTTTTCTCCTCTTAGGAAGCAGTTGCTGTAGTAATGAAGCTCCTTTGTTTATGAGGGTATAGGGTAAGGAAAAGGACATGGAAGAGTGATTATCCTATTTCTTTAATAGAGTAGTGGTGAGAAATCTTGAAAGTGACCAATGATTGTCCCCATCAAGAACCTTTTATCTCTTTAATAGGTGTTCCAAAGAAATACATATTTGCCTTTATGGTTAGTGAGGTTAGTCTGGCTTTTTCAGAATCTTCTGCCTTTGTAAGTTCAGTATGGTTCTTTACCACTTCCTTATAAAATCATTCACAATTTCTCCTTTTATTATATATTTTTGGCATTACAGTGAACAGTGGTGGTTCAAAGAAAACCATGAACCTTAAGTTTTTGTCCTTTTTATTCACTTTTTAAAAAGTTATCTTCTGCGCACAATGTCAGTGCTTCTCTTCCAGTGAAGGATGGAAATTATACTTACAGAGGAGAACCTGTTCTTTGAACACTGCAGACATTCCGTCACTGAAATGAAGGTTGAACAAATCCTTAGGTACTGTACCATAGTGCTGGGTTCCTATATTCGCTGGAAAGTGATTGAAAAAGTCTCCTCTTATATCTAATTTGTGACTTTTTTTCAAGTAATTGGGCAAGAGAGATAATAATCAGTACAGTTAGTAGTTTTTCCCTCATGCTTCTAAAAAAACCTTCTTCAGACTAAATCTTATTTGCAGTTATGGGCAATAGTAACTCTAAAAAGCACTGGTTTAGGACTCAATAGCTCTAGTTTTGCCATATTTAGAAATTTAATTTCTTAAAAGGTAACTGCTTGTTTCTTAAGGACTTGCTGATACTTGAATTATGGTTTAGTAGGGGACATATAAACACTTTCATAGCAAATAAAAGTCAAGTTTGCTTGTGAAATATGTATTCAAAGGTGATGTGCAAGGTGATATCCCAAGGAAAATTCGCTGTGTCAGATGGACAAGAAGAGTTCTAATAATCGTAAGCTGAGCAAAGTCATTGTCAATGAAAGGTGTGACTGTGGGATGTTTTGTGTAGAATCATGCTCCAGACTGATTTTATGTATCACCATTACTTTGATAGTCAATTTTGTGAACTATATGCAGGTGTTTTCCTTTTTCCAAGTATCCACTCTCTTTTGGTTTGAATGGATGAAGATAAAACTAATGAGTGTATTCCCTATGCAGTTAAAATGGCTGAGCCGAGTTACACTGTGTTTTAGGGACTGGGATTCTTTTGGCATGCTGATTTTTCAAGCTAATAGCTCGTTCAGTTGCTAAGGTACATGTGTCCAAGTCTGCAGTTTCCATTAAACATTTGAGCCAATGTTATTAGGCAATTAATAAAAAAGAAATAATAGCATGTGAGTATAAAGGACTTGTAATAAATAGAGTAATGTTTTACTACTTTTCTTACATTCTACACCACTCCAACATTTTGATGGCTTTATCCTTTAAGTTGATAGTATCTAAGTTCTTTAGTATACCTGGATCTTTGGATTGCTAGCTTCTTGCTGCAGGTACCTACAGTTAAAAGCAAGGAAAACACATCTTCAGGTGTATGTTTAGGCACTTCCTCATTAAACAAGCTATGATTACTGACTTCCTTACCTCACTTAGTGTGGCAGAGTTGTGTGAATGCTGTCTTGATTAAAATTACATCGTTTGGACAAGACCTTTAACTTTTGGAGTCATATCCATGTATAGTGATTACTGCATGGAGTTTTTTCCAAACGTAGGTAGACTGCTAGAAAGAAGTGAATTTGTCTACTTACTGTAAGTTGTTTAAAAGTGAGCCTGCTTACTGATACAGCGCAAGCTTTATTTAAATTGCAGCTATGGTTCTGTGATTTTATGGGGATTGGAAAAGAGAGGACAATAATGAAAGCAATGTGGGAGGATGAAAGCAGGTCAGAAAAGGGAGAGGGAGTTTCTAATTGAACCAGTGACTTGCAGTGAGAGGGCGTGACTAAATGAAGCAGAGCTTTTTCTATTGTATTTTTGTCAGTATTATTTGATATAGTGCCAGAAGTGTGTACAGTGCTGTAGAGTGGAAGACTTGTTTCAAGCATGTAACATGCTCCCTGTGTTGGAGGACTTAAATTCTTTAAGTATAGTCAGGGGCAGTGCAGAATCATGCAGTACAAAGATGTGATAGTGCATGGTTGGTGGCATTCACCCTGGAGCAGGTGGGTCTTTTTGTTGTTGTTGTTGAAGAGGGGGAATGTTTTGTGTATTGATCAAAAACATTCTGGTTTTGTGATTTCAGGGGCTGCTGTGCCCCCTACTTCCAAAGAGTCACAATGCAGTTGGACCACCCATCATTCACTCTTTATAGAGGAGAAAGGGACTTTAGGAGTAGTAGAAATCCGTTGTTCATCTCCGTTAAGACATTCCTGATCGGTGAGGTTTTAATTAATTTTATCTCCTTTTGTAGGATGGATAAGAAAGAGGGTACATAGTGTCAGTAGTGTTTCAAAGAAAGTTGGCTGAGATTGGTCTTTGTATGTGAATATGAAAGCTGGTTTTATTTTTAAAAATGGGTTCGCTTTTAATTCAACTCTAACCTTCAGGACAAAGTCTTTATAGCAATGTTTGTTACAGTGTATTTGTTAGAGTAGACACCCTAATGAGAATCAGGGCTGAAGTGCTGCTGGCAGGCAAAAGTGAGAGTGAGTTGATGACTGCATGTGACTGTCAGTGCATGTGTTCATCCTGAAGGATGAACCAGCCTGTGATGGGTGAGCTGGAAGCTGTCAGTCAGTTTGTTGACTTCATCAGCCTCGGGAGGATCATGCTTATGAACATGGTTGTGTCTGGAGGGAGCAACAAGTGGAGATCTGTGCCATTTCTTTCGCAGTTTCTGTACCTCAGCTGTGTGATACTATAGAAAAACAAGACCACAGAGTGTTTAGGGTGTGAGTAGTCTAAGGATTTAAAGACTCCTTACTCTATGATGCTATGCAGATACTTAGGAACACAGGGTATGTTGGGTCACGTTAGACTGTATGGCATTAAGTTACAACAACCTACAAAAACCAGTGGAGGGCAAAAAACCAAAAAACTTGCGGGACGTGGAGGGAGAGTTGCCTGAGAAATGTTGATCTGCTCAGAACTTTGTGAAGAATGAAGGTTGTGTGGGATTTTAGGCTGTGGAGTATAGAGTGGGTAAGAATTACTTCATCATCTGTCCTTTCTATTGACAACATAAGCTTGTTTATTTTAGTTCTTTAGTTTGTGTTTCCAGTGTGGTGGTTGTTTAGTGCTGGATGTTACTGGTAGTACAACTGTTTCTGTTTCCCATAATCAGACTTGTATATATTAAACCCATTTTTGTTTTGGAGAAGATAAAATTCTCCTTCCAAAGGCTTTGTTTTAGCCATTGGTATGGTTCATTTTTTTAATATCTTCATCCATGGAAAAGATCAGTGTGAAATGTTCTGTTTGAGCATAGGTAATTGCTTGTGTTTACATCCATGTTAACTGAATTCTTATATACAGTTATATGTCTTTTGCATTAATCTCTTAGAAATTGTGTCCTTGCGGTGTTCTGACTTTTTAATCATATGTGAAACCTGTAGATCATCACTTTTTTGAGCTCTGCATTTTTAGCACTGACAGATCATAGCAGTGTGCTATTTTCAGATTCATTTAAAAATAAAGGGTATCAGTGTGGAATAAGGTGCACTTATAGAAATCAAATCCAGCAGTTATCTCCAACAGGAAACGTGTTTAAAGTGATGTGAATCCAGTCTCTGTGTGAAATGTGGTGGTCTTTATATGCCAGCTCATGCTGGATCATAAATGGCTCTTTTATTTAATATGTAGGAATTCCCTTTGGGTCTGTGAAACTACCAGATGGGAAAATGTTTTCTAGTGACAGATGATCATTTCCCTTGGGAGTTGTGTTCTAAAATGTTTATAATAGACTATGGTTGTGTAGGTGAATGCAGAGAAATATTTTCTGTATTTACATCTTGTCTTCACCGAAATCTGTGCACAGAGAAGTATACCTAGATTAACAGCATATCCTGTGTTTTAAAATGTATGTACACCTCCTTCTGCAGTTGATGTAACATGTTATCCTAAATATAGAAATCTGCAAAACCAAAACAAGTCTGATTTGGAGAGGCTGAGTCTTACCATGTAGGTTGTAGTATGCTGTTCAATCCGAATGAAGTGTTTCTAGCAAATGCCAGGTTACGGGATCGCTCCTGAGAATTTATCAGTGTGTCCTGCACATGAGCACTGTTGTACGTGTTGGCTTTCATAATTTCAAGTGTGTTTAAGGTCCATAAGTATGAACTTTCCTCAGTGCTTCTTTAGTTCTTCACTAATTTGTCTGTGGTAAACAAATTGAAGCTGGAAATGGGCAGAGGATAGGCAATTAAAAGAAAAAGAGAAAATAAAGTCCCAGCATGCTATTTAAATCCATCTCTTTCAGCTTTTCTCAGATGATGTCTCTGTTTGTGGCTGAAAAGGAATACTTTTATACTGATCCTCAAACTTTGAATGGAAACCTGAGTATTTCACTTTCCTGGATCTTAGATAACCTCAGTAGACCAAGTTAACCCTTGACATCCCATACTGTTGAGCTTGTTGTACAGTGGGTTTGTGGTAACAGATCACAAAGCAACTTGAAGTTAGTTCTTTGAGAAGTATTTTCATTTCTCATGGTAGAAAGTAATAGAGCCTGTTATAACGAGGGTCTGGTTATCTGGTGCTAAGGGCTGAATGAACATTTGACAGACTTTCTAGCTTTCCTGATTTATAGCAGTTATTTTAAAGCAGAGAGAGAATGATAAAAAATACCTGTAAATTACTTCTCTTATCATTCCTTTCTTTAAAAGGCTTTTGTCTGACTGTTGAGTCACAAACTCTTCTCATTTGTTCACAAGTTACATGGCATTGTAAGAGGTCTAGGAAAAGGTTGCACCTGACAGTTGGCTCTGTTATTAGAACTGGAGTTAAGTGAGGCACAGGAATTTCTTTTGCTGCACTCCTGACTGAAATACACTTAGAGTAGTTGAAATGGCAGTATTTCTTCTTCCCCAGTCCCATCACACGTAATGGCTTGTGGGATACCATCTGTTGGATAGGTTAGAAATGTTAGGGCTTAACTTGAGCCTCTCACCAAACTTCATTGTCACTTCATATTGTTGGAGAGCAGAAGTTGGATTTTCTTACATTCTTTCTTTCTGAATTGCATAATGTATTCTGAGTTGTTGCCAAGGACTATATAAAAATCTGGAGTTTTTTTATTAGACTCCTCCTGTGTCAAGCATTGTTTCCCTTGGATCTCATCTGAGGAAGTAAAAACTTTACTTAATCACTCTATTCTGTTTTTAATTTCTATGTTTAATACTCTGGGTCTTATACTGCCATAAAACAGTGATTGCCATATCTTATTTATGACAATGTTGAGACATTTGTGCACTGGGAGATGGAACTGAAACCATTGAACTGAACAGTGTGAGGTAACTTCCTTCCAGGGCAGTTTCTTTGTGACACTGTCTGGGGGGTTGTTTCCAAAATCCATACTGAGGTGTTACAGTCATCTCCTGTAGCCTATTAAAGAGTTCTTCTAACATGTTCTGCAGCAAATACTGTGATATATACTGTGATATAACAGGACTAATAACGAATTGAGTTTGCTGTTCAGGAATGATGTTAGGCCTTTGCTACATCAGTCAAAAGCCACTAGTAAGTGTGTAGGTCCAGTTGGAAATGATCTGGCAGTCAGATATTTGGGGGTAAAACTTTTCCAATGAACAGGCACTCTGTGCCTTTTTAAAATCTGGCATTCATTTCCCATGCAGAAAGCATCCATTTTTCTTTTCTCGTTGTACTGGGTCTGGCTGGGACAGAGTTAATTTTCTTCATAGCAGCTGTTACAGTGCTGTGTTCTTTGTGACCAGAACAGTGTTGATAACACACTGATATTTTAGCTCTTGCTGAACAGTGTTTGCACAGCATCAAGGCCTTCTCTCTCACTCTGCCTGGTGTCTGTCCCCCCACCAGTGATTGAGGGGGTTACAAGATATTGTGAGGGATGCAACCAGGCAGGTGGCCCAAACAGACTAAAGAGATACTCCATGCCATATAATGTCATGCTCAGCAATAAACTGGAGGGGGGTGGGATTTATAGAGGTTACCTAGCTTTTGTAGGAAGTGGCTTGGTATCGATCATGGGTGGTGGTGAGTGGCCCGTTTCACTTTGTTTTTCTCTACTTTCACTTCTCCTTTGTATGTTAAACAATTTTATTATCTCAACATACTAGTTTTCTTGCTCTTTATTCATGTTTTTCTCTTCACCCATCTGATGGTCGGGGGGAAATATGCACCTGTATGGTTTAGTTACCTATGGGCAACTAAGCACCACATGATCTCTTTGTACTTGAATAAGGCAGAAAGGCAATAGAGATCTCAACACTTTGAGATTTTTGTATCTCAAAGTATGATGTATTTTGTTGAATGGTTCATCTGGTTTACTCTTTCCATATGTTTGCAAATATGTATGCAGAGACGTGTCTTGACAGTACAACCTGAAGGACAGAAAGTATCAGCAACTACTACACAGAAGAAAAGACAAGAATCTTTTTAATTTTTCTGATGTTAAGACAGATGAAAATGGAAGAAACACATTATATCTATGGTTCTGTATTAAATGACATCCATTGCACAAGCTGTGATTCCTGCTATTTCAAAATTTCATCTTTTACTGGCATGTTGAAAAATGAGCCAGTTCAGACATTACCAGGTTACCTGTCAGATATGACAGAGACTGCAACACTTGTGTAGGTTTTCACTGGATTTCACTGTTCTGGAATTTCTTTTTATATTCAGTATTTCTATTTCTCCTTTCTTTCATTCTGAAAATATGCAGATTGATGAATAACAAAAATGTACAGGCGAGGAAACTAAAAATGTATCATAGTTCTATTCTTACAGTGGTTATTAGACAAGATAAATATGTATAATTTGAAGTCCTAATTACAGGTTATATATCATTATATCTGAATGCTCCCCAAGTTCCTTTAATTTCCTGGGTTTTTAAAATTTTACTATCCAAGACTAAGTGCTCTTTCAGGTGTCCTGTATTGGGATTCTAGACATGCAGTCAAGTTGCTGTTTCATTCACATCAGTTCAAGCTGTATTCTATTAGTATTCCCTAACACATCGTATTGGAAACATGAGTGAGAGCATTAGTCACACCATAATCATTTGCTATTGGAGCAAGTTATACTTGTCCTAATAATTCTTTTCCCAGTCCTGGGGGTTTTTTTCCAACCACCAGTTAGTATTCTGTTATTTCCTGTGTTTTGTCTTCTGATGCTTTGCATAAAATAATTTCACTTCCACATTTTGCACTGTAGGCATAACTCTCTTTAACATCATGTCCCAAATCATTCTTTTCGAGTCCATACTTTTCGTCTAGCAAGTCCCAGTTTGCGAATTAAAATTCTTTTCCCCATTCACAGAAATGGAGGGGAACATATTCTTTCTCCTTGTATCTCTTTTCTGCCCTTCAAGTAAGTATGGAAGTTAACAAGTGAACTACCACTAATCTTATCCGTACAGTAGGCAGTTTTACTCAAACTTTTAATATTCCCAGGTTACGTAAACACACGAAACTTATCCTGTGTATTGTGCCAAGTGTTTTCAGACAATCCGGAATGTGAAATCCTATTTGGAATTCCTAGCTCAGATACAATATGTACTATAATTTTCTACGGCTGCAAGAATATGAATTTTCACAGTTTTCAGCATCAGGAGCACAAAGACACACACAAAGAGAATCTATCAGTAGTTGTATGCCTTTACTAAACATGCCAAACTTTTTGTTTTGTTATATAGTCTTATTTTCTGGACATAAATGGTTTGGCTCAATTTATTTATTCAGTCAACTTTGGATGGAAACATAAACAAATGAAAATTAACCAAAACAGTTCTGCCATTTGCAAGAAAAGAATTATGAAAAAACATCTCTACAAAAGTCACATGCTGTCCTATCTTCAACTCTGACTGAAGATCTATGGTCACTGAACAGCTCTAGCATCCTCCTGCCTGGAATATGAACTTCAAATTTTTCTAGTACTGGTCTTCAGCCAAGAACATCCTTTTAACAGTCCTTGAGAAAGACCATTCACCTTTATGTACTGAGCACAGAAGCCTTAAAAAAAATTTCCACAACATACAAATAGAGACAAACTTCAGCAATTAGATAGTCCATCTTCACTTGGCCTATGGACTGACAGGATTTTTGGCATCTAGTCAGAATAGCGTGATCTTTCTGTAAATGGTCTCCAGAGAAGCAAAAAGCAAAAGGGAGTTGTCAAATTTGACTACAGCAGAAATAACAGCTGAGCAGAAAGCAAGTGTGTTGGAGAGGCCAACATGGGGGAGCAGCAGAAAGTGCGGACTAGGAATGGGAAGATACGAGCTGCAAACTAGGACTTGCAAATTAAAAACATGGACCTGAGACCACTGTGGGAAATGGGGCACCAGATAAATCTGTGGCAAGGCAAAACATTCAAATTTAACTCCAGAATATACAAAGCATAGTAAAAATACGCCGTAGTTACTGTTTTCTGTGTCAATTTTTTTTTGTGACAGAAGTTTCCCTGGTGTCTTAAAATTCAACACCAAAAATAAAAGCAAATATTTTCCTTACCCTGAGGAATCCAGAAGCATAGTATCCAAAACCAGGCTGCCCAGAAAGCTGGTAGATGCCCCATCCTTGGAAACATTCATTAGACAAGGTTCTGAGCAACCTGATGTAACTGAAGACGTCACTGCTCATTGCAGGGTATTTGGACTCCATGACTTTAGAAGTTCCTTTCAAAACAAACAGAGATAGAAAAGAGATACTTTTCTTTAAAATTTTTGTGTCTTGTTTGTATATTTGAGTTTTGTAGTGTGACTGAAAATCTGGCATCCTGGATGCAGTTGCTGCTTTGGAGTATGTCTGGTCCTTAGGAGTATACGTACTGGTCCATGCCTGCTAGGCATCACTAATGGATGAGTAAGGAAAGAATATGAAAGACAGGGTAAATGTAGATTGGTTTGGGCTTTTTAAACTCATGCTGTTTTCTTTGCTGCTGGTAGAACATAGTTTAGGTTTTCCTGAGAACAAGGTTGTAAAAAAAAGGTCGTTATACTTCATAGAATCTAACTGAGTTCTGTATCAGACTTCTGCTTTCAGCCTCCACAGTATTCTCTAGCAATATGTTTCACAAGTTAGTTTTGTGTTTGTAAAGCAAGGAAAAAAAAATTCTGAAACTAGATTTTTGGTATTAGATGTATTTCCCAATTCCGATGTTTGTGAGACAGGAGAGAATAACTATCTACTTTCCACATTTTGCATATCTTTTATCAGTCTCTTAGGTCTTTGCATCTGTTTGTCACTTTCCTCTCATGCTCTCACTGAAGATTGGAGTTTTAGCCAATTACATACAGAAACTATTGATTATTCATACTGACTTTTGTGCTCTTATTACTCTGAGATAACTTTTTTCCACTGCTGCAAGTTTTTAGAACTGTGAGGGTGTGGCAGAATATTGCCATGACATAGTGATGTTTCTGTTTCCTATTTCATTCTTAATAATTTTTGAATTCTAACTTCTTTGACTTTTGCTGTTGAGCTAGGGAGGTGAATATTTATGGAATATTTGAAATTATTTTGTAATTATGCAGGAAAATGCTGTTCATTGACACTATAACTAGGGTACATGACTATCAGTCATCTGTCAAGATAACATTACTGAGGAAAAGTAGCTGAATTTAGTTTAGAAACAGTTAAAATGGGGCTTAAAGTGAATATCAAGATGCAGCTTCCTCCTATTCTACCTCTCTCTAATGTGTATTGAAAGAATGCTAAAAGATTTACCCAATTTACATCATCTCTTTGAAGGGTTTGTGTTGCTAAGGGTAGCATTTGTATGTGTTCACAAGTTGATTACAGTGACATAAATAACTTCATTTTGTACGGAGGAGGCTGGGGAAAGCTGGTATATGAGTTAGAGAGGTATTGCACTGAGCATCAGATCGTAGTTTGCCCTGTGCCTCTCCAGAGTGACTCAGTGACTCAGCTCTGATTCTGAAGAATGGGGATTTTGGTACTTTTCTCCTGTGTTGTATGTTCAGGATTTGACTAAAGGAAAAGATGGCATTTATTTCTTTCAGTAATTGCAACTGTGTTGTGTAGATCTCTTGTTAATAAAACTCTTTTGAGCAGTTAAGTATATGTGCAAGGGGAATGTATCTGCTGCACTCAGGAGTTCTGGAAGGGTACACGTTGCCTTAGGGCAGTGTGGGGTTTTGTCTATGAGGGTTTTTTTGATGTTAATGCGGTTTCTGGTGTACAGGGGTCCTCACCTTGGATTGGATCTGTTTGCCACAGTACAAGTGTTGTATGCATAATGCCTTCTTTGCTCCAAGATAAGCACCTCTTAATTTTTTTTTTTTTGTGGTGAATTGAAATGTGCAGAGGGATTGAAACAAAGACAGTAGTTCTGCTCAAAAGCAGGGAGCTGATCCATAGGGATGTTGTTTGTAGAATATTGCGTAAAGGTAATCTGTTGTCTAGTCAGAGTCACAGACAGTCGAACCCTCTGTCAAAGAGGATGAGTCTGGTCTTCAGGGGAGAACAGCAACTACACAGATACTATAGGGGACTTGGGATACACACCTACTTGTACAGTAATCCAGGGAAAATCAGAGGCACAGGGTGTGCTCAGGACGTCAAGCTAGGCAGATCCTGAGAAGATAAGTATTAGAAGCAGAAAGGCTTTGGATGTAACTTTCCCGCTGCCAAACTGCAAAGCTGTTTGGGTTTTCTCATTACTTTTTCTGCATTACAGATATGACAGTAGAGTGATTCATACCACAGAGAAAAATATAAATGAAGTTTGTGTCCAACAGACCTCAAAATTTAAAATATGTAAAACCAAATCTCACAGCAAGAATTCTGGTTTCATTGTTTTCTTTAAAATTAAAATAAAGTCATAGAAGTGAACAGTGTGCTAACAACAACAACAAAGTAAAACATGAAGGGAACTTATGTCTGGTTGGAAAATAAATTTTTATTTCATTGTTTAAGCTGAAAAGAAATTTGGCTTCGTGTTGTTTATTCAATTCCTCTTTGTAGAGTGGACTGCCAGTATGTCAGAAGACTTATTTCTCAAGTCTTGAAAAATAACTTTAATTAAAAGTTGCTGAATGTTGTCACTGCCCTGTCAGGAGAGTTCTGTTTTGCTCAACTATATAAATGGTAATAGTTACGTATTTGTCCATTTGTACATTTCTAGGATTACTGAAATTAAATTGGAATGTATGCAATCATTCTACTCTACCCCAGTTGCTGTAGAGTCCAGGACAGATCCGTTGCACCAACAGGGGAATTTCGTGTCACATCACTTAATGATCAAATTCTTGTCCTAGGGAGCCTCCAACACTGTTGTAGGACAATAGTAGGAAGGGGTTCTTTTCCCTATCCAGGAACCGTAAAGGGAAGGCTATGCCCACCTATAAAATGAGTTTGGCAAGTCATAGAAATATTTATGAATGCTGGCAGCAAAAGCACAGTCTCTTATGCCTCTTTATTTTTAGGCAAAAAGGTGTTAAGCTAAGCCTGACTTTTTGTTTTGTTTTTGCGTTGTGAGTGTCTTGGGGGTTTTTTTCCCCTGTCTCTGTCATCGTTTTAGCTTGTGGTTACACTTCCTCACCAGGCTTAGCAGATGTACGTTGCTGGGTTCAGCCTTCCTTTTTTCAGATCTTTTACCTGACCATTTTGGTTTAATCTGAGGATGTTTTTGGTAATGAAAACGTATCTACCGTGTGTTAATTTGGTGTCTTATGTAAATAAAGACTTTCGTGGAAAGTCTTAACCTAGTTAGTTTAAAGAGTGTTCTCTCTCTCAAGAACGGTGTTGAAGCAGCAAAAGAAGTACAGCTGTCTCCAAACACTTCATGGTGAAAAAACGTTGAGTGTATAGCAGGCTATTTATGGATCAAGCTTGGCTGCATTCCATAGGAGAGATTTTTCCTGTAATTCTGTACTGGCATGTATGAAAACATTGTCATCCTTTTTGTAAGAAGTCATGAAGGAAAAACAGATTTTTGAGAAATTGTCCTGATGGAAAGCGTTCACTGATTTGTCAGCACAGATATCTGTTAATTTCTGTATGTTTATAATAACTGCTTGTTGTTGGCACTGCTGGTCAATTTTATGGCACAGATCTTCTGCTTCTTTACATTCTTGTGGTGTCTGAACTTTTCAAAAGTGATTCTGAGGGCAAATGTGACTTCAACAAAGAAAGTTACCTAGTGTTCAAATTAAAAAAAGCCTCTGCTGTTGTGGAAAAAGCTGTTGCAAGGAGGTGGTTAATATTTTAATAGTTATCTTATCTAGGAAATTACAAAAAAAAAGACATCAAATTCTAATAAAATTTCAAAAATTGTGAAATTAGGATAGTATCTCACTGTAAAATGACTAAGCACTTTTGTTTTAAATTAGCAACTACTTCTTTTTTCAGGAAATTTGGAGAGCGACCTCAACCGAAACGGCTCACAAGGTAAGCATTAAAGAAACTCTGTATTTAACAATTTTCTGAAATTAGGCGTTTCATTCTCAGAAAAATTAAATTAAAAATTTGTGGGTTGCTAACCCTAGAATTTTTAATATCAAAGCTTTTCAATTATATATGCAATCAGCAGTCAGAAGTACAATTTTTAACAGAGTGGCTTATTTTTAATATGAAACTCAAAATGCATTTTCAGATATGGTGTTGACTTCATGTATCAGTTATTATAGATTATTCAGCAGGATGTGGATCTGCTTATTTTTAAATCTTCAGGAATGAGCTGATTTGTTTCTTGGGTAAAAATGTCTTGTGAGGTCATGTAAAGTAACACTTTTTGCTGCCAGAATTGAACATGGTGCTGTCAAGGAGTGATCTTAACCAATTTTTGGTGAAACCCAAACAATCAGAGAGAGTATCAAATAGAACTATTAAGTCAATCCATTCTGGATAATGTTTAGAGTGACTGGAGTACAGTGCTTGATTTGCTCCTGGCCTGCCTGGGATGTATTTATATCAGAAACTGTTAAGTAGTCACCTACTTTTTTCAAACTGCTGTAACAGAGTCTATGCAAATATTTATTATTCTGTGCCACAAACTGTGCCAATTATAATTAGCTCCTGGCTTTAAAATCCACTGTTTGCTTGAAAGCAAAAAGGATGTGCCATTTGTTTTATAGTTTTGTGTGGTGATAGAGGAAGCCCCTTGTCACCCTGACAGTCTCTGTTTTGAATGCAGTGATACCTTATGTTAGCACATGATGGGGGGAGAGCATTTACATTTTGTGTTGTGAATATCTGTCTCACTGCATCTAGATAAGTTTTAGGTTAGCTTGTCATCATTAAACTTCATTTCAATGCAAATTTCATCCATACTGACTTACAAGTAATTGAACAAACATGGCGGTTTCTTGTTGGCCTGCCAGCCTTCAGGGGTATTTGAAGATACTGTGTTTTAAGTAATGAGCTACTTTCCATCCTGACTAGTAACGTCTGCTACTATAGCCCTGAAGTTACTCATAGAATTTATCTTCTTTGATTTAATGTAAAAGAACAAAAATAGAATGTATCCTCTGTGAGTTAAAAAGAGCAACAACAACAAAAAAGACTATGCAGTGAGAGCTTTTAACTAAGTTTTCTATATGCTGTAGTTACTCTAAATTTCATGTACAGGATTTTAGCTACTAGGTGTGCTAGCTGCTCTTTCCTGGATACGGGATAGGCATCTGAGAAGTGCTAGCCATCCTTCAAAACAGCAGTTGGAAAACCTTTCCTGTGATGATGGAGGCTAGAAACAGCCTAACTTTCCTCTGAAGAGTAAACTGATGAAATGGAACAGCTGTCACACAAATTTTTAAGATAGATTTGTTTATATGATGCTGAAAATGTATCTGTAAACCCTTAAAAGCATTTAGTGCAATTATTGGAAAATTGCTGTGGGTTTTTTGTTTACAGGCAGTCTGGTTTGACTAATAATCTGTTCATTGTCTTGCAAGCTCCAGCAGAACAACACTACCCTGTTCATACTATGCTACTTGTTTTAGATGTAAACTATAATAGTACTACCTTCATCAAGAGTTTTAAGATTGAATAATGAAAAACATCATGTAAGATATCAGTGGGCAGGATTGGAGGGGGAACATCACTAGTTCTTGCAGGAGCTTGGATTGTACAAATCCACTGTAGAAACGGACTGGTAGAAGATACAAATTTTCTTCCTCATACAATGCTAAATAAAGATGAGATAGCACTGAGCATCTAATCTAATTTCTGTGGGGGTTGCTGGGTTTGAGTAGTTTTTTTAATAGTAGTCAAGTCAAAAGTTTTTAGTATGACAGATGTTCATAATTTAGTATGATAGTACTTTTAATAGAATATTTCAAATTGTCAGATTAAAAGTTTTTAACAAATGCAGCTAATATATCATAATGAAATGTATAATAATAATTTCACAGTGAATTATGTTTTGGGGTTTAAAATACATTCTTAAACAATGGCTGTAAATAAGTCTGTGGGCTTTGAGACAGTTCTTCCAGCTGTACTTTCATGGATAAGCATCAGTTTTACCAATGTCAAATGTAAATAGATCAAGTTAGTCCAAATTTAAAACAGCAATTCAAGTCTGTTCTCTGTTCTTATACCCTACTATTTACACAGAAAATCGGCACACTAATCACTAGACATTAATCATGTCTTATGCAGGCATGACAAACACAAGAATTTGCAAAACGTCATTAACAAAGCTGAGTAGTTATCTAACCCAACCCTGGCTCAATCTCCTTGCTTTTCTCTATGAAACTGTGTGTGGGGATTTCTTTTGGAAAAGGTCTAGTCAATAAAATACTGCTTTTTATCTTCCGTGATTTTTTCACTAGAAATGTTTGGTTTTCTAGATCTGTCCTAAGGGAATTCAATAGTTGGTGCAATTCACAGAAAAAAGACAAAAGTCCAAACGACCAAATGAAAAATCCTTCTTATGTAGGGTTTTATCTTTTTGTATAAATTCCTGATAAATGCATAATTTTTTTCTCTGGTAGATGACTTTTGAAGATGAGTGCATTGGTGGGCATTCAACCCACAAATGATCCTTCAGGAACTTGGGTTCCTGCCAGCACTCTGGCACAGCTGATCCCTAGGGTGTTGAATTTGGCATGCTGCTTAATGAACAGTTAGATTATTATACAGAAGAGTGACTGGGTGTTATTGTTCTCTCGCTTCTCTCAAGGAATTGTTGTTCGTGTGTTTGAGGTAATTACAGCACTCATCTGTAATTACAGTGATGATGAACAATAAAACATTTTTAAATTTTTTTTTTTACCTGATTGTATGAAGGAAGTAGATGTTTTCTCTAGAAAACTAGGTGAAACAATGTGCTGAAGAATTTAACATTTTCTTAGTTTCTTCAAAACTAAAAGAAAACTTGTATATAAACATTGCAGTCATTTGCTTAAAAGCTTAAACAGTTTGTCATTATCCTGAGGTACTAAATTGGTCATGAAGAAAATACTTAGCTAATAAAATTAATTCTACTCAGATATTTGTGGCATGGGGCTTAATGAAGTAGGACTTTAAACATGGTGTAGTTATTGGTATTGATATGATTTTATATCACAAGCATCTTTTTTTTCTAGAAAACGTAGTAATTGTCAGTGATCACAGACCCCATATTGCTAGTTTCATGGAAGATAGTTACTTCCTTTTCCCGTGTAATTGTCTTAAACAGTAGCAAACACATCTTGACCCTGTTAGTGGTGGCCTTTTTGGAATTTCGGGTCCTGGGTTTTTTTACCTAAAGCTGTCTTTGTTTTGTTATAAACAAAACCAAAAGAACTTTCAAAGCTTATGTTGTGTTTTGATTTTTAGGGAAGCAATGCGAAATTACCTGAAGGAGCGAGGTGACCAAACAGTACTAATACTCCATGCAAAAGTTGCGCAGAAATCATATGGGAATGAAAAAAGGTAAGTTTTTATGCTGTATTGAAGTCTCCATACAGCTGGAAGCTGAGGAAACTATAGTGTGTAGTTGGGTGCACAGCACTTTACAGGATTCGTCAGATTGCAGTGTGGTCTGAAGAAACAGAATCCTTCCTCCTAAATCATTTAATTATGTAACAAGTGCTACAAACATGTAGCATTCAATGGAGTGGTGCCTGTTTCTACCAAGAGGTTCCCTATCTGTGGGCAAAGCTTTTCTTCCATTGAACTAAAATCTCTCTCTCATTATAAACCTTCCATTTTAATTTTGGAGTAAATGAGGTGATCAACGGTGAATACTTGTAGAGGAGTTTTTTCCTGAATAATTTCAAATTAATATGAAAGGGAAATTGTTATTTCCCTTTTAAAACTATTCAGAATAGTTTTCTGAATATCGATAAAAATAGGTTTAAAAAGAATGATAGGTCAATCCTGACTGTATTTATGATAAATATTCCCTTGCAAAAATCAATACAGTACACGTTACAATTATAGGTACTTTTCTAAGGGACAGAATCTGCAGGAATATGTGAGAATGAATGCTTTTTAGGCAAAGGTGCTTTTCCTGCGGTCTTCTCTTGCACTCTTCTCTGCGTGATGTTTTTATTGCATGACTAGTAGAAGCAATTAGGATCCTCCTTCATATTCATGTTTCTAGGCCTCTTATGATATAATACAGCATTCTTTAATTGTAAGTGATGCTTTTCTACCTGACATTTCACTAGAATAGTGCAGTATTTGGTTAGTTTTTGTATTAATAATATTTGTTCACCAAAAAAAGACCACATTAATGACTCAGCACATTAATGACTTTGAAATTTTAACCTTTCTTTTACCCCTGTTATGTAAGTCCTATTGCATCATAATGTTTTTACAGCTTTGAAATTAGAGATTTAAGATATTTATGTATAAGACTGTTAGAAAACACAAATGTTATAATTAAACCTGCAGATTTCTCAGTTGTTGTTACCTATCTCAGTCACAGTTTCTAATGTCTGTGAATCAGAGATACAGACTGTATTTTGAACTGGTTTTCAATATTTTTTGCCTGAGTACCTGTCTTTCTCAGATCCTTTCTTTTGGGCAGTGTGCAGGTTCTGCATGTCCATGGAATTGTTTACTCAAAGTGCTTTTTTAGATATTCCTGAAATTCTTGGTATCAATCAAGTGAGAAGTCAGTGAAGGAGGAAGGGCACAAAAGCAGACAAGTGTATTTGCTGTAAAGCTGCGGCCCTCTTGCTCTCTGCCACGTTTAAATGCAAAAGGGTTGCAATGCCAGGCCATACTAGCAGTAAATGATAACTGTAACCCTTTGTGGCAAACTCCACAGTCAGAAAGATTTATTGTGACACTATAGAAACCTCTGATTGTTATCTTGTCAGATTGTACTGTCATTCAAGAGTTGCATAGTCAACTCATCACTGCAGATGAGTAAAGTATATTTCTCCCCAAAAAATGAGGGGTGTGCCTGCAGATAAGAAAGTGACTTTCTAAACAATATATCTGTAACTTTGTTCAGCAATTCATAAGAAGTGTTTTGCAAAGCTGTCCTGTGTATCATTATTCTGGAGGACAAATTGCATCAAAAGAAAGGAGAATAAAAAAATATCGATAAAGTATGTAATTTTGAAGTTTAAAAGTTTCATTGCTGTTTGGAAAACTTACAGAAGTGTTCTTAGTAATCCAGGGCAAAGCTTCAAATTATTATTTGGTAATGGTTTCTGAAAGCTCCTGTGTGCATTTCATAGTACTGCCATAAAATCCTGTTGACTTCTATATATGTGTATACTTCACCTGGTGCTTCACTGTGGCACATACCTTACCTAAGCAGTGGTAATGTTTGGTAAACTGCTTGAAGCAATTACTAACTGGAATTGGGCATTCTTCTACCACACTTTTTGAGGTGTCTTAGCACAGCTGCTAAAGGTTCATGCAGGGTATCTCAAATTCACCTCTTTAAGAATGGAAGCATGTCAAATGAGTATAAAGAACTTCAGAGCTTGGAAAAGAAGTTCAGGAATTAAAATAGTTGGTTGTTGGTTATCAAATAGTGCAATGCTGAAATGATTGCTTTTGTGGTTGTGGGTATGAAATGAAAGTGTGGAATCAGTCACCAAACCGGTCAGGTTGGAAGGGGCGACAGGGGGACATCTAGTCCAGCCTAGAGCACATGGCACACATGGCACAGATTTGCAGCCAGACGGTTCTTGAATGTCTCCAGTGAGGGAGACTCCACAACCTCTCTCCTCAACCTGTTTCATGTGCGGTCACCTGCACAGTAAAAAAGTTCTTCCTTGTGTTCAAGTGGAACTTCTGTGCATTAGTTTCTGCCTGTTCCCTCTTGTCCCATACATACTAAGGTTTCATTTTTTCAGTTTAAGTATTTTAGTTTTTCTCAGGCTTTAACACACCGTGTAGACTGCCTCTGATACTGTTCTGCTAGTTCCCACCATCAGTAATGATGTCCTGTGATTATCAGCATAAAGGAAGGTGCCAGTTATTAAATCCTTGGATTCATGTGTGGCCTAAGGTACTTAGTAAAACTGAATGATGAATTATTATATTACTTTTTTTTTTTTTTTAGTTTTTAAATTGTTTCTGCTATAATTATAGAAGATTGTGGCCTTTATTTCTTCACAATTCTGAAGTAAGGAAAATTAGTAAAGTTTTAATGCTGCTTTATGCAACAGGACAGTCAAGTTTTCATCATTTTTACATTCACTACCATTTCTGAAGTGAGTTGGTTTACATGCATCTTTTTTATAGAAAGAAATTTATTTAACACCAGTTTTTATGGAGAGATTTCCTGGTTTCCATGAGACTTCGTTATGGCATAGATATAATCTGGTTAATTTTTGAACCTTGAAGAATAACTTAATTTGCATTACTTTTGTAACTAGCAATTCAAGTTACAAAAGGAATTCTTTCTTAAATTTGACATCTCTTTCAAGTAAATATAGAACTTGGAAAAAAAATAGACAAACTTCCACCTCCTGTTCCAGTCTTTAAGTCTTACTGGTTGTGAGGTCATGAAAAATACTTGCCATTAGCAAACTTTGCACGTCATAATTAAAAGGTTAGCCCAATAACTACCTTTCAGTGTTTTGATGAGGGTTACTAGATGGTGAAATACTCTGTTAAAAACTCACTGTAGATGGTGCAGATCTCATGTAGTGTGGTCTGGTCTAAATAGGCATCACAGTAACACTATTCCAGGTTGTATGGATGCAGACTTTCTAGGTTAATTTGAGAGTTTTCAATACTTCCAAGTAACAGGAATGAAAGGAGTTGACTTTTTTTGAGTCAATCCTTCATAGTAGCTTTGCACTTCACAAAGTTAATGGTTTTTAGCTTAGCAAAGAAGCCAGGAGATAAGAAGCTCACGTTTAGGCTTTAGTTGAATATAAGACTTTGTGCCTGATGTTTCCTTTTGGATGACTGTCACCTTTCAAAGGCATTCGGGTGATAGAGACTCAGGTGCTGTTTAGTCCTTATGAGTGTGGGTGTTTGGCTTATGCTTCTTGTATTTTTTTCCATACTTACCATTCACTGAGACTTCTCTCTTCAAAGTCTGAACAGTGTGAGCATTCAGCAGTTTAAAGGACTGAATGTTTTGGAATCCAAGGCATAGTTCATCGAAAGACTGTGAGCCAGATTGTATTTGGATTGTGCTGTTCAGAGTTCAAACATGATCACTGCTGATTAGCATGAGAATGCTGTAGTTGCATCTTGTTTTACAGCTATGAGTGAAGGAGCTCCTATAATTTCTGATCAAATACTTCCCTTCGCTGAACTGAATGTGCCTGTTCTCTGGATAAAATTTGATATTGAAAGCACAGCTTTTTCCAGGGCTTACCCTCTGGCTCCACTGCTTCATCCTTAGCACTGTAGTACCTAGTGATTTTTCATTCGTTTGTTGTCACATTGAGTTCTTTAGTGGATGTTGTTAATTCTTTCATCTCCTATGAAGGAAGATTGCTGAGCAGTTTCATTCTCAGAACAGTGTGGGTTATTGACAAACACACCTCCTGCTTGACCGACTTCGAATTGACCAACAGATAAAAAGGACAAATTTCCCTTCTGAAGTCACTCTGGATATAAAATAACTAGCGAGTAGAAACATCTGAATTCTCCTGAAGGCAAAGACTTCTATAAGATGAACACAGGAGTGACTTGGATGATTTGAAAAAGCAAACCTTTGTGACGGAAGCCTGTGGTTTGAGGAGAACACTGAGTGCATCAGAACTCAGTAGAAATAACACTAGCTGATCTTATTTCAGTTTAAGCCCTTGCTTCCTGGCAAGTTTGGCTAGAGTAGCTTCTCTGCTTGAAGTGACACATTTTCTCTGTATTGATTGGCCTGAATTGACTGAAGGAGTATTGTTCTCTCCATTGATTATCTGATTTAATACAGTGTTTCCAAAGTTCAAACCTGGTTCACTTTTTCTATATTGGATAGAATATTCATAACCAATGTCTTCTATACATGAGCTCCTGGAACTGTCAATATGAAGTTAAAAAGCCCCAAGACTGTAGTTGTCTATGCCTGATCGCTGAGAAAAGAGGTAGATACATAAGAAAACCCATTCAAATTGTGAGTGTCCAGACTCTTTCTTCGTGTTCATAGTTTTAACCAAACTTAAAATTTTATCGGCTTTAAAAGTTTCTTTCTTTGTTCAGTAAGTTTTCAAAGGTTGTTCTATGCGTTCTAATTTTAAGAGCGCTTTAATTGTTGTGACTTGTTTTCTCAACAGTGGGTTACACCTTGTTTTTTACAGGTCTTCATTGCCATCTAGTGGCTGTAGTTATTCAAAGGACTTGGTCTAGAGTAAAGCTGAATTGAGAAAGGATGTGAAAAAATTAGGGACTCTTGTGTTCTAATCAGTAAGATAAATACAAAGGAGTACATGAGGAAGAAAGGTAAATGTGTCATGTGCTTTATGGTGTAATATTGGAATAGAAGGGATTTGTTGGATTTTTGGTTTTGTTTGTTTGGGGCTTTTTTTAACAAAGCGTTGCTCTGTTAATAAAGGTTGACACTAACTTTTAATCTATGTATAATTTCTTCATCAGGAATAGCTTATTGCTGATGAAAATTAGTAGGATATATCCATTAACACTGAAAGGATCCTGTATTGTCATTTCAGTTTAAGGATTCCGAAGCTGACTAGATACATAGTGTGCATTTTCTGGCAATCTCAGTTTGTTTCCAAAAGATCAACTCATGAATAAATGCATCTGTTACTTGAAAATTTCTTCCCCATAAAATTGCATTTTCTAACATTGGAGTCAGTTCATAACCCCCACTTGAAAAGTACTGTTTGTAGAGGACCATTACCGTGATTCCCTGATCTAGGGTGGAAAGCTGCCTAGGCCTCTGCTTTGCTCCCTGCGGTACTTGGGCACCATCATTGCCCGCACCAGTCTAATAAAAATGTGAGTCCTGCTTATCCTCTTGCTTCCTTTCCACCCGTACGTGTGTGAGTGCGTGCATCCATTAACTGTGTTTAATAGAAATAGGAATCATTTAGGATGGAAAAGACGTTTCAGATCATCAAGTCCAACCAGTGACCTGGCACTAACCTCTCTTGCCCAGGACTCCCACAGATACTTCAAAAATGGAATAATTTTATTCTCTTACCATTTTCCATGACTCGGAGCCCACAGTTCAGTTCACCCCCCTGCCCTGACAGCTCCTGCCCACCACTGCGGTAGCCTGTGGGTGGCACAACCAGCTGCTGCCCCAGCATGGAGCCTGCTCCTCTTGCCTGGAATTCAGTTGTCCCAAGCCCAATTTTAAAAAAAAAATCAAAGCCAGAAAACCCTCACTGTAAGGTAGGAGTTACTGCTGTGTTTCAGAAGTGCCAAGTTAGAACACTACTCTCCAAATTGAAGTAAATAAAATAATTAGAAACTTCTTAATGTTCTACTCCTTTACCTGCCTCCTTAGTTACCTCACAACTGGATGTACTCATTCCACTTTGTCTTTGATCATTGTGAAATGATGATAAAAACACAGCAGCTTGTTTGCTAGCTAAAAGCAAACCTTTTCAGGATTTGGGCTTTAACAATTAGCAGAAACTTCAAGACCAATGCACTGTATTATAATGCTGAATTTAATTTTGAACATATTGTTCTAAGTAACATCTAGACTGATTGCAGTCAGTGCTGCTGAAAACTAGGCCTTATTTTTTACACATACTGATGTAGATATAAAATCATCTATTCAGTTTAAAAACTTGGGAGAGATTTATGCATGGATGGAATCAACTCCCTCCTTGCTTATGACAAAACTCTAAATGTTTAGGAATTTTAGTTAGCAGTTGTCCATTAAATTAGTTTGTGGAACTGTTCTGTGTGTATTAATTGCTCCATCATGTTAAGCACCTGCAAAAGACTGTAATAACTTTTGAGGCCTTTTTTCCTTTCTTTCAGAATCTCTTTTTGAGGTAGAAGGCATTTTACAGAGATGCAGACTGTTACCTGACACATATAGACCTGGAAAGATTCTCAGTGACAGTACATCTACTGCTGATTTTCCTTGTTTTTTATTCTTCTTTTTTTCTTTTTCTTTTTTTTGTTAATTTGCATTTTAGAAAAATCTTCAAGACAAATGAAGGGCATGCCTGTATAAACTCAAGTGCAAAGTGTGAATGTGAAAGCATTGGGTACACATCAGCTTGTTTATCTGGAAAACTGTAATTCCATAATGTGTTCTTCATTTTCAGGTTCTTTTGTCCTCCTCCATGTGTGTATCTCATGGGCAGTGGATGGAAGAAAAAAAAAGAGCAAATGGAGCGGGATGGTTGCACTGAGCAGGAATCACAACCTTGCGCCTTTATTGGGATAGGAAACAGTGACCAAGAAATGCAGCAGCTGAACTTGGAAGGAAAGGTAGAAAAACTGTAACAAACCACTCAGATAACTGCACAGGATGTTATAGCTACATGGTGCATATTTCAAGGAATGCCCTTGCTTATTTTTGAAACCTTTTCTTACACTTTAGGTATTACATAATGGTTTCAAAAAAAATCTCTCAAAAATACTTAGGACAATTGAAAAGTTGGATTTGGCTCATAGGGTCCATAGCAAGGTACTAACATTGAATCTGTAGATTGTTGATGTAGAGTCAGTAAACTGTTAGGTTGTTTGGTAGACATCAGTGGCTAACTAAAATATGGTTTCTGGCCCAAACTCTGTCCCTCTCCTTGGCTTGCATGAGTGGATAATCTGATCAAGGAAGTATCAAAATGTCTGGTGCTAGAAGTATTCTTTAAGTCCCTTTGCCTAAAAATACAAATGAAGTAGCATCTTAAAAATATAGTCGATTATTTTTTACAGTGGTGTAAATTGCTTACAAGATTTTTTTTTAAGATATTTGTGATGACTTAAACAGGTGGAATAGAACTAGCAGCAAAAGTGTTCATTTTGCCTCCTTGTTTTATTAAGCAGTATTTTATAGCTACATAGTATTTTCTGCACAGTCTACCAGAAATGCTTCATAATGCTGAATAGGAAAAGAATAATTGAAGTTCCTTATGAGATTTTTTTTTTAAATTCTGTTGTCACCTAACATAAACAGCCAAAAGTAACTTCCTTGTGTTTCAAAACCCAATCATTTCCCATCCTTTCAAGAAAAGTTTAGCTCAACACGTTTTCTGCACAGGCGGTCCCTTGTGCATGCCCAGTGTAGTGTCTGTACAGCCCTAATCAAATGCAATTTTTAGTAGTGCTCTTGACCCCTCAGAGGTGGCTTTGACACAGTTACGGTCTCCGATCATATTTTCCAGTCCTGGTAAGGGTCTTCAGAATGATCATAGAGTAATGAGTTTGGGTGCAACACTTCACAAAGCTAAACAGTAGTCATAAAAGAAATGCATTTGGAAGAGATGGAAGAAACAGTTTCTCATCTGTTTTAGAAACTATTGCATCAGTTTTCCTAATTCATTAATAATTAAATACGCATAGTTTCTTGAACTGGGTTGATTTCAAAGAAGAAACCACAGTATGTTTTCACCTACAGAATTATTGCACTGCCAAAACATTATACATATCAGACTCAGACAAGAGAAAGCACTTCATGTTATCGGTAAAAATGTTCTATGGCAATAGTGATGACATCGGTGTGTTCCTCAGTAAACGGATCAAAGTCATCTCCAAACCTTCTAAAAAGAAACAGTCACTGAAAAATGCAGACTGTAAGTATTTAAGTTTTTTCTTTATGTAGCAATTAATTTTGTTTCCTACTAATTTTTCATTATGTATTCTGAGGTCTGACTACAAAGGAAATACAATGAAATTTTCAACTTCTGGTTTTTTGCTGTATTTCAGAACTGTACACATTAGTGTATTTTAAAATATTCTCATATAAATAGGCTACCCTGTTGAGTTTTCTGCAGTCACAGTTAATTATTTAGTAAATATAAAAGGCCCACCCAAACCCCCATGTATTCTGAGGAATAAATTCATGTAGACAGATGTATAAAGAATGTTCTACCCCAGCTTTCTAAGCTTTTGGATCTCTTTAACTGCCACAATCTGGTGCTTAGAATGTTTTGATCAGTATCAAAGAGATTGCTTTCAGATTGTGATAAATGAGTAGTATCATGTTATCCAAACTGCACTTCGTCACATCACAGCCACCTTCTTACTGTCTCATGCCATTTTCTTGTTGTTCTTATTTTTGTTTTGCATGGTTCCTTTTAAGTAGTTGTTTAAGAAATCTGTATGGTGATATTTCACCCAGATTTATTTGCTTACCGTGTTTTTCAACTAATGATATCTCTGGTGCTACTGTATTATTGGGAACGTTTTTGCTTTTCCTCCAACGTTTTTTGCCTGCATACCACTGGAGCACCTCAAGAGATACCCTTTTTTTTTGTTTGTTTTTCTCTCTCTCTTCACTAGTGCTTTAAAAGGCTCTTCCATCTGTGTTGGGCTGGAACCCATTCACCTATGGAATGTGGATCTCGGGGCCGCTAGCTTGGCACATGACTAAAGGCAATCTGTTGCTGTGCAGTTCACGCCCGTGGGCTCAGAGTATGCACTGTTGAATTTGTATTCAGACAGATAGTTTTGATGGACAGTGACTATGAACCAAGCAATCTTCAATAGTAAATATGAACCAAGTAGAACAACATGCCCGTTCTGATGGCAAAATTTTAGTTGCTGGTTTTTTTAGGGGAGCAAACTTTACATTTCTCTCTTTTGAATGATAAGTAAGTTCAGATCGGAGAACATTTCAAGTTGCATGGTTATAATTTGACTTAGTTACATCTGTTTTCCTTTCAATTGCTTGTGATTTGTAAGAATACTTTTTCTTTATATTTGAAATATTCTTCAAATGATTGCTGAAAGTTGTCTTAAGTACTTCACAAGGGCAAGCTAAAGTTTCTGCTTAAATAATCAGTTGTTGGAGAACTATGAACAGAAGGAGTTTTCAGCTGGCAAGCACTGGCCCGTTTGGCTAAGTGGCAAAATTCTGTGACCTAGCATGCCTTTGGAGAACAGCCACTATGTATGTTACTGCACTCATAATTTTATGACTATTTTTGGTCTGTCACAAATATAAATATTTTCTAAATTAACCAGTATTTGATAATTATGTCTTGATTTCAAGTATTCTTCAGTTTATTTTATGTTATTTGTGACTTTTTGTTACTTTTTTATGTAATAATAAAGTAATTTTATAATTTCAAGTCTGTATGTGTTCCTTGCAGTATGTATTGCATCAGGGACAAAAGTGGCACTATTTAATAGACTTCGATCCCAAACAGTTAGCACCAGATATTTGCACGTAGAAGGTGGTAATTTCCATGCCAGTTCACAACAGTGGGGAGCGTTCTACATTCACCTCTGTAAGTAAAAGCAAATCTGTGTATTTTTTCACTCTTTTCTTCATCCTCACAAAAAAACATCCTGCATTTTTTCCTTCATATTAATTGCCCATATGCAGACTTGTTTTGTTACTGAGTGTATATTTGATGTAATAGCATCACATTAAATGTTTATCCTATCAAGAAAAATGGTGATTGAAACAAATAATTCTGAAAATTCCTGTTTCGTGCAGTGGATGATGATGAATCGGAAGGAGAAGAATTCACAGTGAGAGATGGCTACATTCATTATGGGCAGACTGTCAAACTTGTATGCTCAGTTACTGGCATGGCACTCCCGAGACTGGTACAGTTTAATTTCTCCAATGCTGTAATTAATTTATAGATGGCAACTTAATGTAATTCTGTAGTTGGGTTAGCAATGTTTACAGTTTTTGGCTTTGTGTGTTGCCTTCGGGTAATACATGTTTGATACGGAAAATGGAATTTATTTTAATGAAAGCATATTTTTGTATCTGCAGATTATTTCTGTAAACAAAGAACGACTTCTAAAATAAGCATAGGGAATTTTTCAGAATTCAAGCCTGCAAAAATCAGTTAATCTGTCTATTTTAAAAACAGTATTGTAGATTCCCCTGTTCCAAAATGCTTTAAATATTGATATTGAATAAATGAGTAAAATATTTGCAACCAGTAGGACTGTTCCATATGTTGAGTTCCAGAACAGCTTTAAAAATGCTTGACTGTTTTGAATCTAAAAGCACTTCTGTGTACTCCTGAGGATATGTTATACAAGTACCAGCTTGCAAAAACATTTTTTCATATTTATTAATAATATCTGTTTTAAGTCTAAAACATGGAAACTGCCTTTGGAATAACCAGTTAAGGTCTGTGAATCAGAAAAAAAAATTACTTCTGGATACACAGTACTGGGTTTTGTAAATAAATTTAAGTGTAGTTATAGATTTTTTTTTCCTGTTTTATACGCTTAATGCCAGCCTAAGTGGAATTTTATGTGATTAATAATCAATAGTGCTTCGTATGAGATCTTTTGTGAAATTGTGGTTTTTCAGTCCATTATGAGTTTCATACAAGACTCTGCTAATTCAGCTTTAGGTAGATTGAGTCTTTAGAATGCGCCAATATAAAAACAGCCTTCCTGGAGTCAGGCTTTTATTCCCCTTCCCAGACTTATTTTGCTAGGAGTGTAATGAGAAATTCTCTCCCAATACCAAACTTGGCTAAAAAAAAAGATAATAGCCTGCTTGGTGTACATGGTACAAAATTTAAATTTCATTAGGTTTTTTTTTTTCCCTTAAATCACATTGTTTGACAGTAAAATCCAGACCTGGTTACACTACTGATATGGTTCAAGCACATGAAATGCAGTAAGAGGATGTCACTTTTTTGTGGGCTTCATGTTAATACTTTCTTATTGCTGAGAGGGGATGCCATCATTTATTATTCCAGAAACCTTATATGTAAGTAGAAATAGATTAAAACAAATTAGGCTAAAGGTTCCTGTTTTGTTTGCCTTTGGGAACATTTGTCGTACTGCCTTACAGGACTGATGGAAGGTGATGCAATTAAAAGGTAACTTGCAGATATTTTATAAGCAAATGCAAAGAACTTAGAAGAAAAAAATTAAGCTTTAAATTTATATTGCTAATAATACTCTTCATTATCGTTAGATATTGCAGAGGACATAGCTGGCTTTCTGATTGTCGGTTTAGAAATATTCAGGCACTTTGGCTGCTGCATCTAGTAGTGTTGCATAAAGTATTAAACTTCTTTCTAGGAGTTGAGTTAAAATTATGAGCTACAGATTTTCACTCTCTAAGGGAATAACTTTTGATTTTTAGAAATAAATTGGTAAAACGGATCTGAATTGAGTCAGCCGATATTTTTTCACTGAAGTGCCAGATGTAAGGAACAATTGTTCTTTGCAGTTGTCTTTAAGTAATATTTAATGACCAGCTATTGTTAAGGTATGTTATGATTGTTGTTTCCAAAACTGTACTTAAGTACTTTTATCTCAGTACCTTTAGTTAATCCTTATTTTAATTATTCTCCTTCATCAACCAGTTTGCCACAGAATGTTGTTGATCCTATCAGTGGTGAAAGCTTCTATAGAAGCATATTAATTACTAAGAATAGTAATTAATAATTGAAGATAATATAATTAAGAACTGCTCTTTTACACCAGCAAATGGGACAAAAGTAGATTTTGCTGAAGCTTCAATTTTTTTCCCTACTCCTTCAGCAAAAATAGATAAAATATGTATGCATGCAGCACATTGAAGTAGTACTGAGTGTCACTTCAGTGTTGGGTTCTTGTTTCAAAAGCATTAAGAATTATGAATCTAACGATATCAAAATGAGAAGCATGGAAATGTTCAAAAAAATTACTTTTCACTTCCTTTACTGACTGTATGTATGTCATAAAATATAGAAATTATCCTAAATATATATGTACAATTTTCATTCACAGATAATTCGAAAAGTAGATAAACAAACGGCATTATTGGATGCAGATGATCCAGTATCACAGCTCCATAAATGTGCATTTTACCTTAAAGACACTGAGAGAATGTATTTGTGCCTTTCCCAGGAGAGAATAATCCAGTTTCAAGTAAGTTGTTTAAAACTATTTCAATAGATGAGAAGCGTGGTTGCAAAGTTTTCCCAAATATTCCCAAAATATGTATGAACACCATTTTTGCAGTAGGTTTTGAATGTGAGTCTAATACTTTGTTTTGAAAAGAGAGGATGGAAAGCAACAAATTGTTGTCTGTGACTTTCCAAATCTGTTTTTCTTTCCTCATAATCTCCTTCCATGTCTGTCTGGAAAATGAATTCTGGTTTCTCCAATGGAGAAAAAGGAAGCACTAGAAACTTGTGCATGCGATCATGATACTGTGGCTTAACATGTTGGCATATGCCAGTGGAGCTTCACCATGTATTTGTGTGTCCATTTCTAGGTTACAGCAAGTAGGAAATGATACAGTTGATGATAGTCTTGTATCATTATGAACTCAGTGGAGCTGTCATGTGTTGCTCTTGGCTAAGAGTGTAAACATAGACAGCTGTGGCAGTTGCCCACACTGACTTTAAAAGCTACACAAATTTGATTTGTCTGTAAGGAATATAACTGTCTCAGAAATATTTTTTTCTCCAGCAGGTGGAGAAAAACATCAGGTTTTAGTCTCTTGTATGTTAGCATGCTTGTAGCACTTCCACATGGTAATTCCTAGCAGACCAACTAGGACCCTGAGATTGGCTCAGCTGGTCAGAGCATGGTGCTAAAAACAACAAGGTGATGGGTTCAATCCCTGAACAGGCTCGGTCCTTACTTGAGTGGGACTTGATGACCCTTGTGGGTCACTTCCAACTCCAAATATTCTGTGACTCTGTGAAGACTTTGACCAAGTTCAGGATTACCTAAGTATTGCAATTTTCTTTAAATATTTTGGAGGCAGCTCAAGTAACAAAGGGTGTTGAGAGATAATGCTGTGCTCCAGGAAGATGGCCATGTTTGGGAAAGATTCAAGACTTCCTTAGAACAGCTGTACCTTCTTGGGTAAGAAAAGTAGAGGTAGGAAGTTAGAAGCTAACATTTAAGATTTCCCTTAATTTAAGGGAAGGGACAGGAAGGCTTGGTAAACACTCAGTTGAATTCTGTCCTGAATTGGGATAATGGAAAGAGAACATGAGAAACTTTGTTCCTATTTCAGTAAACACATTCATGACCTGTGGTTCAGAAGGGACTAGATCTGTTGTTTCTACCCACAGCACACAGCAGAAATACATATATGTCAATATATATTCTTGTAAAAGAGGATGGACTACTGATGCCTTGAAGTGGCTAGCTGAAAACAGAGGCTACACAGGAATAAGAGAATAAAAGCGGGTTTTTATTTGAGGGGCCTTCAAAGGTACACCTTGGGAGTTGAAAGCCTCCAAGGGGCTCCACCCAAGAGGTACCCTGGGTCACGGGTTTCTCACACTTTTATAAGTTTGGTCCATTTGCATATCACGGTTAATTCTCCAATTATGATTTCAGGTAATTATGTAATTACCCCAGGTTTTCTCCCCCTGTCCAGAGGCTCAGTTTACATATTTCAGGGCCTGGGACAGCAAGGTGTCCTTGAGTTGAGGCCCAGAGAGGGTTTGTGTCTAACCTACGTGTGAGAACAGTAGCTAAAAGGCTATATGAAGTTTCAGAGTTGCATACTAGGCAATACAGGATCTGAAAAATACAAAAGCTAAAACCTAAGGCATCACTATCATTAAGAAGAGAAAGCTGTGAAATGTGAATTACAATAACTCAGGATCAGCCTGCAATTTAATCATTTTCAGAGTACTATATAGGAAGTGCTGAATGAAGAAGCAACTCCTGCTTCTCTGACAGCTGCCTTAGTTCAGCATCCTGGAATTGCCTGTGGGACTGTCACGATGTTGTACCACTCTTCAGTTTCAGCAGCACTCAGGGAGCCCAGTCTGATAAGAGCTCTGAACTTTCCAGATGGGTAAGAGTTAGATAAAAGACCAACTCCCTATCCTGAATCCTCTTGGTGGAGTAGGTACCTGCTGCTTATACTTGTTGAATAAAATCTGGTAGCTTGCACATCAGGCTGTTATCGTGCTTTGGTAGGTGAAATCACAATGGAAGATAAACTCTTTCTGCCAGTATCAGGAGAGAAATCCTGTTTTATCTGGGTCTTTTATTTTGGATCAGAAGACAAAGACGAGGGAAAGAGCATATGTATACTGTTCCTATAGTAGGAATCTAGACAAACTATGGTCACTGTTGGAAAAAAACCCCACCAACCCAGAAAACCCCAAAATAACCAAAACAACAATAACAACAACAACCCCTCAAAATCCTGAAACTTTAGGATGACATGTCTCTCTTGGGTGAATGGAAATAGCCCGATACGGAGACCATAGAGGCTTAAAGTAAAGAGGCTGTAAAAAGTCTGCTGCTGAGCATGAACCTTGAAATTCAGTTGCTGAAGTACCAGCCAGATCTCTCTTTCAAGACATTAATGTGTTCTGGAGCATGGAGAAAAGGCATGATTTATATCCTACTGGATCAGAGCACAGTTCATGTCTGTGTCTAGTCTACCAGCAGCAGTAGGAGTTGATGCTCACAGGAAGCAGGTGGATCTGGTTGTGTTCCACAGTCCAGTGTGGTTGTACTCTGCCAGCATCCACACTTCTTGTACCAAGTGTTGTTAAAGGCTGCATCCCTGACTCTTCTAGTGTCACTTTATAATGTGTACATCGGTTTGATTAGCTTAGAATGTGCAGATGTTCCTTTTCTTCAGTAATATGTGTCAGCAAGTTCAAGAGGTTTCCTGTTCTCTGTGTAGTAAACTTCTGCTATATTTGTTTTGAATGATGTAACAATTTCTGTGAGTGATTCTTACTTCCAGTTTTGCTGTATTTAGTGAGCAACAGTTCTGCATTCACTTAGCCATCACCATCTTAATTTCTTCTCTCCTAACTGGAAGATCAGTCTTCTCAATTTCTTCTCCTAAATTCAGCACTCCTTCGTTTTTTTAGTTGCCCTTTCTATCCCTTCTCTTGTTTTTTCTCCAGCTTTTTTAGACAGGGAGACCACAATTGCACACAGTATTACAGAATTAGATGGACAAAGGATTTACACTGGCAAAATAATACCAGACAGCTTGTTCTCATCGCTTTTATCTGATGGTGTCCAACGTGGTGTCATCACTTGCAGCTGCCACCGCACATTGAGGTGGTGGTTACAGAAAACTGTCAGTGGCAGCTCTAGGATCCCAAGTTGTAACTTCGCTCTCCAGTTGAAGCCAGACAGTATATGAGGTACTAAGCATGATGTTAAGGCATTTTAATCTTTCAGTGCCACCTGCTGAGAAAATTTAGTTAAAAAAGGAAAGGAAAGAAAAGGTGAGAAATGTCCCTGAAGCCCTATTTGGAAGTGATGAGGAAGAATGCTTCTCTAGAAGAGGAATTGAAACCTTTCAAAGATTTCTGTAACAGAAGGAGTAATGTGATACTGAAATGATTCTTGATGTAACAGGATTTTGAGAATAAACTCTCTGGCATTTGCCTTTCACTACATGGACTTACGAAATCTGAAAAAAGTCAAGGATTTTTACAGGGTTGTTCATTTTTTCATATCCATGGTTTTATTTGTTATGACTCAAAAGTTTATCATTCCATGCCAACAAGAACTGCAGTCAGCCTGTAGGAAAGGTGTCATGCTTCAAAATAGTATACAACGGGTCCTATATAATGGCTTCTCTTTTGAAGCTGGGCTAGTAATTCAGAAGCTCCATGTGTTTCTGATGGAGGTATCATTTGGGCATCTTGAATTTGGAAAGATCTGTAGTTACTATCCATGTCGCACACTTCCCTTGCGAGCTATTTTCGGTACTTTTTACATGATCATACCAGAATGAAGAATCCACGTGAAAATACAGCTTTGATTTTTAACATCTGATCTGGACAATTCATGCTAATTGAAATTTATCTGCCACTTTGAAGAGTGACAGTAACGGTTACATACTGATATATCCTTAAAGCTTAATGGAGGGAAACAGAATCTAGTTATTAGATTTTTTTTTCTGTGCCAGTCCCATTTTTTTCTGTGCCAGTGTTTAACCTACACACAATTATCTTATGGGTTGCTAGGTGGTGAAATTGTTCAGGGCCTTCTGTTGCCATAAAAAAAATTTGTCTGTGTGTTTTCTATCTATGTATCTATCTATCTGTATATATATGTATATTAATTTAGTAATATTTAGAGGGAGACACTAGATGATCTTTAAGGTCCCTTCCAATGCAAACCTTTCTGTGATTCCAATATTCTAATTTGCAAGGCTATAATTTCAGCTTCTCTCCTATGTCTTTGCACAAACACTGAAATATAAACTTGTGTTTTCCATCATTTTGTGGAAGGTGAAGAACTCTAAAAAGAAAAAAAAAATCTTGACCAGATAAAAATTATAATTAATGAAAAGTATTCCACTTCAGTCTTCAGCTGTTTTAGATGCTTTGTACTAATAAAAGATCTGTTTTAAAGCAGCTACTTCTAGTTGCTGTAGTTTTTTATTAACACCTATTGAATAACATTAAAATTTTGAAAGTTGAACTAAAATAAAACTCAGACATAAGGTTGGAGAGGTGACAGTGTCCTAGGTGAGAGTTATGGTGTTCTCACACATACTAGTTTTCTAGTAGTTTTTCTGAAATGTGAAGAGTGTTTCTCTAGGCCATTTTTTAGAAGAAAATATAAAGAAATGTATTTTTGAAATAACAGGCATTATTACTGGCTGATTTGGTTTTTAGGTCTGTGACTTGACAAACATGTCTACAGATCAGATTTAAAACTTTTCTTTCTCTCTAAGGCCACTCCATGCCCAAAAGAACCAAATAAAGAAATGATTAATGATGGAGCTTCTTGGACAATCATTAGCACAGACAAAGCAGAATATACATTTTATGAGGGGATGGGTCCAGTCCATGCTCCAGTGACACCTGTGCCTGTTGTAGAAAGTCTTCAAGTAAGTTTGCAGTTTGTTTTAATAAACTGTTTTATGTGAGGTTATTTTTGTCATATTCCTTTAACGTTCATGGTACCCTTGTGAAATACTGTAGGAAAACAGTCTCAGTAGCTTTATAAAGAATAAAATTACTTTGTTGTAATAATTTTTCTTACTTACATTTCAAAATACATGAGCCTATCCATCATAGGAATAATACTAATATTGTTGTACACAATAAGAATTTTATTTCTGAAAGTACTATGGTAGTGATATCCCTAGGACTTCTGTTTGATTATTTAGAAATTGGTTTTGATTCTTGTCAATTATAGATCAAAGAGAGCCTTACTGAAAAAAACCCCCAGCATTTGGCAGAAGAAAAACTCCCCTAATACCTTCTCTGAAAGGTTTTGTTCTCTGTTTTCGAGGCCTTGTTGACATGTATTCTAAGTAGCCATTATCAAAACTTGGAAATTCCTTCATAGTATCAAATTAATTTGCAGTATCTTTTGGGTGTGTTTCTTCTTTATACTTCAGTTATGTAGATTGTGTGTGTGTTTTGGTTTTGTCCAGCTGATAGAAACAGCATTGTTTAAAGTTCTCATCTGCATATGAAGGTTTTGTTTGTGCCTTTTTTTGGTTGGTGGGGGTTTTTTGTTTGTTGGGGTTTTTCATTTGTTTGTTTGTTCCTGAGGGGAGAGTGTTTATTTTCATTAATACATATTTGGGGGGGATTTTTTTCTTCTTTTTCTATTTGCTCCCTTTCCAGTTGAATGGTGGTGGGGATGTAGCAATGTTGGAACTTACAGGACAGAACTTCACTCCAAATTTACGTGTCTGGTTTGGGGATGTGGAAGCTGAAACCATGTACAGGTACAATTTTTTCTATTACTCTTATGGTGTTTATGTTCTACTGGGCGCTTTGAAGAGTGTATACTTGTGTACACACTCAAGCGTGCACTTTTCTGTACTGCAGAAAGGGGTCTGGGAGTGCTGGTTGCCAGAGGCTCAGGATGAGTTAGCAGTGTGCCCTGGTGGCAGGGAGGCCAAACTGCATCTAGCTGGTGAGAAGAGGTGACTATCCCACTGCATTCAGCATTGGTGCAGCCTCACCATGACACTGCATGCAGTTCTGAGCCCCCCCATTTTAAGAAGGATGTTCAGGTACTGGAATGTGTCCAGAGAAGGGCAGCAAAGCTGGTGAAGGGCTGGAAGGCTCTAGGGAGTTGCAGCTGAGTACTTTAGGCTTGCCTAGTTTAGAGAAAAGGAGGCTGAGAGGTGATCTCATTGCTCTCCGCAGCTTCCTGAGGAGGGAAAGTAGAGAGGGAGGTGCTGAGCTCTGCTTCCTGCTATCATGTGCCAGGACACATGGGAATGGTTCAGAGCCGCACCACAGAAGATTTAGACTGGACACTGGGCAACATTTCTTTACTGAGAAGGTGGTCAGGCGCTAGAACAGGCTTCCTGGAAAGGTGGTTGATGCCCCTAGCCTCTCTGTGTTGAAGCAAATAAAGGGCATTGGGCCTCAATAATATGATTTTAACTTTTGGTCAGCCCTGAAGTGGTCAGTGTGTCCACTAGTTGAATATTGTAGGTCCCTTCCAACTGAACTGTTCTGTTCTACTGTATTCTTTCAAAGTACATTGTGCTCAGTTGACTCTCCTGTTTTTCAGATGTGCAGAGAGCATGCTTTGTGTTGTTCCAGACATTTCTGCATTTCGAGAGGGTTGGAGGTGGGTCCGACAGCCAGTCCAGGTTCCAGTAACTTTGGTCCGTAACGATGGCATAATTTACTCCACCAGCCTTACCTTTACATACACACCGGAACCAGGGCCACGGCCACACTGCAGTGCTGCTGGAGCAATCCTCAGAGCCAACTCAAGCCTCATGGCTTCCAGTGAAACAAACACAAACAGCGAGGGAAGTTACACAAGCGTCAGCACAAACCCCACCAATGTCACATCATCTACAGCAACTGTAGTTTCCTAACTACTATTGTTTGTCTGGACTTTAATTGACTTTTTGTGCTACATTCAAGAGAACGGAACAATTTTTGTGGTTTCCTGGGAAAACACTTTTCCATTATAGGTGATATGATTTGAACCTTGTTACCTGCAAGTGCTGATCTTAAAAACAGAAGCCACAATAAAAAAAAGAAAAAAAACAACATCCGAAACATAAGAACTTTATTGAAAATCTATTTTTCAGCTGTGTTTTTTTTAGTGGGCAAGAAACAAAAATGTGGCTGGGATACATGTTGAGCAAACTAGAAAACATGAACACAACATAGTTTTTATGGACCAAGGAACTTGTATAAGCTTTAGTATAAAAGGTACATTTTCACCATACCTTTTTTGTATCACAACATATAGTACACTTTTGTTACCAAATAGTTTATATTTTTTTTTCCTCTGAGCTTTTGCTCTGAAGTATATTCAGGTTCCAAGCCTGACCATGCTTGTATAATCTAATTACCATACTCTTCCAGTTTTAAAAAAAAATATATATTTTTGGTCTGTGGCTGGAACTATTCCTTTTTTTAAACTGAAGTCTTGTGACTTTTTATGAACTGAAATTGTTTTTATTTCAGCAAGTAGAACCTTGTAAAGGCCAGCATATTTTTTTTAAGATTATATGAAGTCTGTGCAAAAGCTTTAAAAAATGCCTCTGCCTTGCCTGCAATACATGCAATGTATGTTAACTTTAGTGCTCTGTTTTCAGTCATTGTTAATAGTTATTTCTGTTTTTCTTTTTTAAATATGTATTTATAGTGATAATTCATGAGGTTCTAACATTACATGAGTTTTTTTTCCTAAAAGTGGCATCTCAAGCAGTCATATTAATGATTGTTCATGTCACAGGCATATGTTGGTGTTTTTGAAGGGTTGTTACTGGGTTCCTCCCCCTCTTCCTTTCTCAATCATATTACATCTGAAGATGTTTCAGGATCTGTTCAGGTTTTTCTAATCTTGTACATAATTTGTATTAAGTGTAAGTTAAATGTTTTATTTCAAAAGTGGAATGTTCCCGGTAACTTCATTTGGCAGCATGTCTTCTGTCTTGTTGGCATGTAACTAAAGTACCATGAGAAGTATGTGCTAAAAATGGGATTGGTAGGTGATGCCCTTCATCACTTAAGAATCACAACGAGCATGTTTTTCTTCATACTGTTCAGTAAATTAGGCCAGACTTTTGTGTAACACTTGTATTGAGAACGTGCTTTCATTGTGAAGTGATCATACAGTAATAACTAGAAGTAAATTTTATTACTTAGAAATGGGCAAATAGAAAATCATAAAAGCACTATGAAGATGTCAGCTCCTCCCATCCTTGTTTCCTGTGGGTTTCCCTTTCCCTGCCAACAGGTTGTGCAACATTCAAGTCTTCTCTCCAGCATAAATTCAAGGCTCATTTGCACTTTGACTTTGTTGGTTGTTGCATTTGTTTTTCATTTTGACTTTACCATGTTTTGTCCCTCCTTGTAGACCTGCCTACTTCATTTGTATTTGGATGTATACCCCAGTAGTTCATTTTTAGTCACAGAGCTAGGCATAGACTTGTAGGACAAGTTCTGACAATGTGATCTTCCTCTTTAAAAGCCAAAATACAAACTTCATGGTGTGTTCAGCCTTTTCTATACCCTGAAGCAAAAGTCACAACTGCTGTGTAAATGTGAACCTGTGGTTTCCTACAGTGCATTGCTTACAAGCTTACCTGTTGACCATTTTCATAGGGTTTTTATTTCTGACCACTTATTCCAGTTTCAACATCCACCACCATTTTAAGACATTGTCTCTGCACCATATCTGTGTACTCTGACGCTCCACTCTTACTTGTTTGCTTTAGTGCTCCATTGTATGTGTGAAAACAATGTGTTTAAAGGAAGAAATTGGTTATAGAGCATATTTAGCAGATAGTAAAATCAGTGCCACTATCCTTCTGAAATTTGCTTGTATTCTACCACAGGCCTTCATACTCGTTATTCTGTATTACAAAATGTGTTCCCATGACGTAGTCGCGATGTTGGTTCCTAGCACTAGTGAATGCTGCCTCACCTCATCTCCATTTCAGTGACCAAGGGCAGGATTCATTGTGGCCTTATCTCTGTTTTAAACTGTTTACTGGCATTTACTTGCAAATCTGTTTACCTTTGTATGTGCTGTAAAATTTTGGTTTATTGTGTTGTGGCAGGAATTGTTTCACAGTGTTTTTGTTAGAAGCACATAAATATCTTACAGTACAGCTTAGTTCAAGAGCCACAGATTTTCATCATTAATTAGACTGAGAATTAAAATAAGCAAGATACATATATCAGATCTAGAGGGTATTTAAGAAACCGTGATAGACACACAGCAGGCAAACCATAACAAGCCTTTTAACCTTCAAAGACTATTTAAAATAGCTTTTCAGAACTTGACATGTGCTTTTATACTCATTATTTTAAATTTTTTACATATAAATGCAATACTTTTTATATTCAGTTTCTTTACGTGCAGTAATTTTGCCCAATAGATATAATATCCCTTGACTTGTAAAGATTTAGCCTAATATCTGCTGTTTTACACACTACAGCCAAGTGGGTGAAAAAAGAGCCTATTCTGCTTACAAGACCATTTTAAACCACATTTTTTCATTTGACTTGTGGCTCTCTTGTGGCCAGTAGTTATTCTGTAGTACAGAAATGGTCTTCCAGGTCCTTACTGTTGTTAATACGTCCAGTTGTTCAGATATATTATCTTCCTGAACTTTTTTCTGTGGGGTGATATTGTTACATATATTGGCCTTGTGAGCTGTTAATCAATTTTCATGATATTAACAATATCTCAAGATTTTGATAAAACTACTTATAGAATGTTTCAGTATGAAACTCTTTTAACTGTTCAAGTCTAGCTGTTAAGTCTGCTGTTAATTCTGTATACATAGAAATTGAGTCTGTGTTCAGAATGTTGTTATAGTTCCAACTATAGGAAGAAAAAGCAAAGTGAGTGCTCTTAATTTAGCTATGCCTTTTCTTGTTTTCTGTTGTTTGGAACTGCGTTTCAGAATTCAACACTAGCGTAGTCTTTAATAATCTGCTGCTGATGTTTTTTCCTAATTATTTGCCCTGAGGGCATCCCACAACTGTGTTAATAATGGTATTCTGTACTTGTTTTCATTGCACAGACTTATAAAATAAGAGTGGTTACCTGAAAAGACATTAACTCAAGACATAAATTGATGAATTGCCCATATAGAAAATATTAATGCCAAGTGTAACAAATTATTTATTGGAAGTAAGCTACCCACTTGTGGATTAAATGACTCCATAGAGATGTCCATCTTGAAACTAAGATGCTCTTCAATTATTAACCATATTATTTACTTTCTTTCAAAAGCAGCTGTTTATGAGTACTGAACAAATGTGTATACTTTCCTGTGCCAGACTTTTGACTTTGTTTTCAAGCACTGTACTGTGGGATTGAGTGGCAGCTTTGTTAGAAAAAGAAGTATATTAGGGTTTCTACCTAACCCTTTTAGGACTGAACAGTTTCTTCCCTTTAGAAGCTAAAATAAATGAGCAGTTCTAACTTCGTAAGCATTCTGTCTGTGTTCAGCACTGCATTTGCCCCATCTGGAGGTGCTATGCTAATGTCATGTTTTTTTAATCCTGTAGCATGTGTATACATTCAGTCTTAAAAGGGTTATTTTTACAAACTGTGCACCTGTAAAGTTTCTTAGCAATAAAGGTAGAAAAATGAGCAAGTTTTTACCATAATTTTGTAGAATTAATTGCTCAGTTCCATATTTCATCAAGAAACCCCCTGCAATATGGGCAGTTTTGAGGATTAAATAAAAGTGAAATGTAAACCACATAAAAGTGTTCTTGTCAAGTGTACTCTGTGTATGTGCATAAACTATCGGGTTTCATTTTTTTCTACAAGGCTAAAGTTAAAATGCCATGTTACTGTTGCTGTGACAAACGTAATTGAACATCTGTATGATGATAGAAAAGTGCTTATGGTTTGAACAGGTGTTGAAACCTGCCACATTTTGTTGGTTTTTTTCAATGTTAACCAAGGAATATGGGTTTGTTTTTTGTTTGTTTGGTTTGGTTTTTTTCCCCCAAATGAACAGTGAGGTCGTCTATGGAACCAGAACAACACAAAAGAAGACCAACCCTGGGAGTGAAAAGTCATCAGTACTTGTGAGGCTGTGCGCACTGGACTCCACTTAAATGGGATATGGAATGTCCACCCAAAAATCTAAATCGGTTTCATTATTGCTTGTATTATTGCTGAAGTTAGATAAGAAACTGTTTTTTAATAATATGTAAAAAAAAGTTTCACTTTTTTATATAATTTATTAAATAAGAAAAAATGAACTGTGTTTAATTGTTTAACTTTAGCAACTTCATTATTGCAGCTGGTGCACCTGACTCCTTTTAATCCTATTCTTAGTTGCAGGCTGACATTTCATTCAGTTGGTTGATAATTAGAGCCAGAAATTCAGCACATTAGCTTATTTCTTGTTTTGACAGAATAGTAGGGCTGTAAGGAACAGCTGGAAATTACACACTCTCAGTTTGCAAGCACAAGTGACACAGTCACTTCAAGAAAGTTTTTGAGGTGGGAAGTGGACACAGCAGAGAGAGAGAATATAGAATAGCAGAAGCCTACCAGTACTAACTAGTTTTGTAGTAAACTGATAGAAGAACTACAAGTTTATCTGTAAGACTGTGAGGGGGCTAAAAGTGGTTGTTAAGTAGGGGAGGCAAGAACGACAACAAAAACAGCAGAAAAATCACTAGCTTTAAGGAAGGAGTACAGACTTTTATTGAAACATCTGCAAAGGTGTTTGCCATTAAGACATAAAATAGAAACTCAACAGCTGCAGAACTTCTGTTTTTTTGAAACAGGGACAGTATGGACATTAAGTCTCAAAATTATTTCCAAGACCCTTCAGTCATTTTCTGAAATGATAAATTGATTCTTCTGGAACAGAGTAGAAATTAGAGCTGAGGTTTTTGCAAAGAGAGTGGTCACTTGCTGAACTTTAATGTTCGTATCACTGGAAGAAACTGCATGGGATGGTGCTGGTCTTAGATGAAGAACTACAGATAGAAGAAAAAATCTCTTCATCTAAGCCTTTATCAACTTTAATGATGTATGCTAAACAGAGAGAAGTTGAGGAAGTCTTGATTCTTTGTAGAAGCAAACTTGTACGTTAACTATCTGAGAAAGATCTGATAAAATCTTTTGAATTTGACATCTTTCAGGTTCTGCATCTCCAAGTACGGAAAGGGATTGTTAAAAGCTGGATATTGTCTTTTCTGTGTGCTGTTGCCTTTGTATTCTAGACTCAGTTCCCTTATTTTTCATGTGTACTTTTCCAGATCCTTAATTGCATTTCAGTTTTTCTCAGACTGTGTAAATTTTGCTGCATAATTTAAGAGAGGAGTTGGTGTTAAGTAAGGTGAACTCCAACTTTTGAGACTACATGCTGCTGTCTCTTGGTGCTGTTTCTACTGCTGGACTGTGGGGTGGGGAGAAAGAAACGTTAGTTTATTGTTTTTTAAGCTGCTTGTAGGTACATGGAGTGGAAGGTTCTATAGACCTGGCCGTAATGATCCACATTAGTTTAGGATGGCACAATTTAGAACCATGTAGAGTTTTAAATTTTGTCTGAATTTAGAAACCCTTTGCTTCTTATTTATCTTCTAATTATATTTTCTGCCATGTTGCCCCCTCATGTATGATCATTGAAACCTTTAGTCTTCTCTTTTTTTGTTTGCTGATTTGTTCACTGGGAAAAGGTGTCTGTTTCCACCTCCGTGAATCCCCATAAGTGCATTCACAGGCAAGATGGGACCTTGTGCTATTCGAGCTACTTCTGTGCCCTACCTCTCTCTCATCTTTCTACTTTAGCTTCTCCTGAGTGACTTGACTTGGAAGCCTTTGGCAGTTACAAGTAACTAACAGCAACTGCATTCATCTGTTCATTGCTGTACCAGTACATTACAATATTAAATAAACAACATTTAAATAAATTGCCATCTATTGGCCTTCCAAGAGCTTCATAGTTCTGTTTGAAGAATAACTTCAACAACTGTATAAAAGAAAACATAGTATGTATAGATCTGTGCTTCTATCTATCTTAAAATTGTTTTACTAGCCAACTGGTGACAAACATAAAATTAGTTCTTAAAATCTCCAAGTGAGTTTAATTCTGGTTTGATCCTAGGGGGTGTTTTTTTTTTAAAGAGACTTTGTTGTAGTGTTTCTTTTTGATTTTGGTAATTCTAATAAAATTGTACATGATCTGTTTAAAATCCAGCCAAGGTATCTGCTGTGAAAGGGGATGTGATCCTGAGATGCACGTTGGTGGTGTCATTACATGTGTAAAATGTGACAGCAGTGCCTTCTAACTTTGTTGGTCTCTGTCCAAGTATCTGTGGGATACTTCTGTATGTGCTGTGTAGTTGCAGATTTTAGTTCGAGGCTAATTATAAACACTTCTTTCCCTTCATAAGCATGTCTTGTGCAGCACCGTCTAGATGTACACACATACAGAAAAACCCGGACACACATGGTTGGTTTGTATCTTGTTAGCCCTATTTTATACTTTGTTGCTGTTTGTTCTCTGTTAGGTGTGCTTCAAATTCCATTTCAGTTCTTTCACTGCCAACACTTTTTCTCTGTGGAAACTGGGAAAGGCAGTAGAGGATTCATAGTGGTTGCATTTACTGCCTTAAAAAAACGCAATTGGAAATTCTCCCAAAATGTGAGAGACCTAGCAACATTATAAGATTTTAACATGAAAGAAATTATTAGATTAAGTAGTGGCATATCTGATTTTTAGTGTACTTGTATCTTAGTCCTAAGGCAAAGTTTTTCTATGCTTTCCCTTTGAAAGAAAGAATTTTAAATTTCTCACACTGTAGCACAGTTCTGTGCAATTCCTTGTTTGCCAGATTCAGAAAACAAGCACTTCAACATAGAGACAGAGCAACTGCAGAGTTGCATCTTGATGTCAGTGCAGTTCCTAACACAGCACCTGCTGCTTCTGGGGAGAGAAAGTGAGTGCTCCCATTGTTCCTTTACCCTGCTCAGCTTTTATAGGAGCTGCAGCCTGGTCATTTCCAGCATTGCGGGGAGGTGTACTTGCTCAGGTGGCACAGGCAGGCAGTCTGCAGGAATGCAAAGCAGGATGCCTTATGAAACCATAAAAAGAAAAGGTGTTAAATCTTGTATTGACCAAGTAGACAACTAACACAACAGTCTCAATAAAGGAGGAGTTTGGTTTATTTTTGTTCCACATGAAAATGTTTTGTGGCTGTGCTGTGGACATTACTCACCAGTTACTACAAATTTCAGAAGAGAGATGCAAGAAAATTAAACTATTCTTGAAGGACCTGCTGTGGATTAATCTTTGTTTGGGTTTGTGTATCTGCCTTGACAGTCCTGCTGCTGCTCCATGCAGCATTCCAGGGCTCAAGGAGCCGTCTGGATTTTGGACTGTGCTTGATGTGGTGACCTCAGGTGTGAGACTGATGTTATGTCATCTTCCCAGTTTCACACATTCAGAAAGCTTTGGACTTCTAAATCAATTTTTTGGTAAACAGTTTTACCTTGGAGATTTAATAGATATGCAAATCAAACTATGGTCTGAAAAAGTGGTTTATTATTCATTTAAGTTAGAAATAATGTTGATAAGGAAAATTCCATATTTTGGGAGGATAAATGCAATTGGTGAGTGTTTAGACTTTCAAATACAACTCCACATTTGACCAAGTGGTTCATTTTTCAGATTAGTAACAATTTTGTGCTATTTATTCAAAGAAAAAAACCCCATAATCTGATGTTTATTGTTGTTCTATATTTCTACCTTCAGATACCTTGGTTCTTGAGCTGTCATGAGCCAAGTGTGTTTCATCCTAAAACTTATAATCTGGGTGTCTTTATATCCTGGATGTCTTACAAATCCAGAGCTTGAAATAATAAATTTTTATAAAATTCTACTTTTGCACAACTTTTTACTGTCAGATTACAGGTAAACTTGCAGAAAATAGATAACCGGCTACCATGATAAATGTGTTAAATTAGAAAACAAAGAATTCCATATCCTCTCACAGGATTTTAGGATGGTGAAACAATAAGCTAGGCTTGCTACCTACATGGGGTTGTCTTCACATCAGGGAGAAAACTGAAATATGTCATGCAGTCATAACTTTTAAAAATGATATGTAGATCTCTGCAGCCTTTTTTTCAGCCACCTTGAGGGATACTGGTATGAAATACGGTAGTTTTGGCATTCATCTGCTGGAATCTGAAAAACCTTTATTAATCAGTTGCTCATTATATTACAGTCTAATTTCTTTCTCTCACCTACTTCCATTTTCGTGTTTTAACAAGTAAATTCTTTGCAGCTGGTCACATTGCAGCGAACACTAACAATGTTGATATTTACCTTGTTTTTCAATTTATTCAGTATATGAGACTATGAAAACTTTCCAATTGTATAGACATTATATATAGAGACTGAGTCATGTAGAACAAGAGGACAGCCGTTTGTTAAAAAACCACACATGAAACCCCTCTGTTGAGTACCAGATGTTGCCTTGATGGCCAAAACTTACGAATCATTTTCTTCTAAGACCTAGTAAAATGGGAATAATTAAATAACAGTTGAATGATAATTACAATTCAATGTACTGCTGGACTCTACCAGAACCGAGTTAAAAATTACTATTCTCTAGTGATTAATTGTCATTGGTAAATGGTCAAGGACTCAGATTTAAGTATCAAATCATATAGAAGATCTCTACTAAAAAAACTCAGGCGTGTGCCCCATCCAAGTTGAAATCATCTTGAATTTACCTAATTTTAACCAATTTTATGTGTTTTGCCCGGGTCAGAGGGGAGCAAGTCTAAAAATATTTTTCTTAAAAAAAAGGCGGGGGGGGGGNNNTTGTGGTGCGAGGACGGAGTGATGATGTAAATTTTTTTTTTATAAAAAATCGGGGGGGGGGGGGGGGGGGAAGGGAAAGAAAAAAGTCTGGTCAAGATACTTACTTTGGATGCAAAGTTGGGGTGCATCTCACTAAAATAATATTTGACGCAGCCCGCTGTGCCGACTGAAGGGATTGGTGCTGTGTCTCCCCGAGCGTCCGTGGGGGAACAGGCAATCCTCTGAGGTGCTGTCCCCCGCTGAGGAGGCCGAGGAGGAGCTGTCGAGCCGCCACACAAATGCCCGCAACAGCCAACATGATCACAGGCACAAACATACGAGCATGCAAAGCAATCCGAAATGGTGGTCTTGAGTAAAGAGGCAAAGAGGGGTCTCTAGTATGGGTTCCGATGAGGTTTATTCAAGGGAAGGTCCAGGCACAAGAGATGAGAACTTGAGGGGGTCCAGGGGTTTTACAGGGAGACAACCAACCAACCGGGAGGGGGCAGAGAGAGAGCGAGCGAGAGAGAGCGAGAGAGAGAGCGAGAGAGAGAGAGAGGGAGAGTATAGATAGACAGCAAACAGCCCAATGGGGAGAGAGGGAGGAGGGACTAGAGGGAAGGGGACCAATGGGGCGTCGAACAACTTAGAACTTTCCAGAACACATGCATAGTACTGAAGAGAAATACATAATAAAAGGGATATACCTAAAACTGGGAGGAGGGCCAACCATAATCAAATAATCTACATAAAGGAACTGGGGGAAGTGGGAACTCACCGTAACTGCGGCAGAGATGCTAGACCTCTGAGCCAGCCCACCAAAAATCCACAGCCACTCTTGGGCCCTGAAGCTCACTGGTCACTCTGGCAGCGGCCACAACTGCTGCAAGAAGTATTTCTCTAGAGATTTATGTCATCCTTGTTTCTGCAATAAAGAATAGTTTATAGGCATTGATAAAACACCACACCAGAGGCTCTAAAGTCTGTCTTCAATCAAACCATTTAGTGAGTCCATCTTGCCTGTAATGGAGCAAACTGAGGTTTAAATCCATTTTCTGAGGCAGAAAGAACTAAAACCTGATTCTCTCTCACCTTAAATCAGAATTTCTCTTGGTTGATAGGAGCTTTCTTCCTGCCAAAATAAGATTGACTGGCTTATCTCCATCAAAAAATTTTCTATTGGGTAGTTTAATAGGAAAGCTCCTGAAGAACTCTCACTTCACCTACTCACCCAGCTGGAGTTGAACTGTAAAGTTCTTCAAGGAGTGAATTACATTCCTGAGATGGAGAAATAGAAATTATTTGATGTGCACAAATCAAAAGTCGTGTTAACTGAGGATGCTGAAAAACCATTGCCTTTAGAACTTTCAGGTCCTCATTAAGGATCTGGATGTGGCAGACCTTAAGCAAAAATGCAAGGGATAAGAGTGGATTTGGGTATACAGGAAACTGGGGACTACTGGACTTCAAGCTGTAGCTGCTGCTCAGAAAACCCCTGCTCTGGCAATTGTTGGATGAGGAATATACCAGTGATGTGCTGGGTTTCTACTTGCTAAGATGCCTAAGTCAGTTTGGTAATCAGCTGAGCTTTTGAAGGGAGAGGTGCAGGAATCTCAGCTTAGAGGCAGAGCTAAAAGTTCACCAGAAAAGTGAAAGAACTGTTCCCTTATAAATGGTACAAACCCTCCACTGCCTTACTACTGCACTAAACCTATCCTGCCTCCTCAGAATGACATGAAAAATAATAATAAATGAAGCCTGAACCTTGACTGGTCCAATGGACTCAGCTTCTGTGGCCTTCCAAGCTCCACTCTCACCATAGATGGGTGGTTGGGGTCAGAATTAAGTCCTGATGGACACACACAGAGTAGGATTCTGGACAGATGTATTTTTTACTAGTGTGGACAAACACTTGAAAACAAATACACTATTTCTTCTTGGATACTCAGAGAAAAAGGGAGTTATCCTTTATGGATGTAGTAGTTTGCACTTGCAACAGAATCTGCAAATGTAGGCCCAAGATTGTCTGCAGAGCTGATGTTTGGGAACAAACTGGGTTAGATGGGACTGACCTAGACTGACTTTGAAGTACAACAACATAATAAATGTATACAAGGTTTCCAGGTCATCAGCAGCACCTCAGGTATTGTGCACCTTTATTTACACAATTTCTTGCAAGATCCAGCTATTCCTTCCTGAACATTTCTGCCGGTGTAAACTACATCATCCACTCACCCATGCCAAAAGACTTCAAATGTCTGCATTTTAGACCAATTTCCTCTCCAACACACATGTAATCTGTACTCAGTGGCCTCCTGCTTCACCAGGTGCTGTCAGAAATAACGGTCTGATGCCACTGCCAATTTTAATTGGTTTACTAATGGTGGCAGAAAACTTGAACTTGGGAGTAGCCCAAGACAAAACAGCAAGTCAGAGCTAAAACAGCACATGCTACGATAGGTGCTCCCCTGACAGGCACTCCCTGAAAAGAGGCCTGTCATGAAAGGCGTACCTGGTGCTGACCACCAGTGGAGCTTTTATGGTCTCTGTTATGGTCGGGAGCGGTCCTTTTTCGATCCGTTCCTTCATTGGCTCATTTCGGGATGGCTGATTGGCTCGTTTCCACGGTGCATTCCTGACCAATCATTTGTCTGTTCTTCCATCTCATTGGTTCATACATCCACCAATCCATCTTTGGGGTGATGTCATTACTCCTGTGAAGACCTTCCAGAAAATTCTTACACACCCCTCCATGTCTGCTGTTGCCATCTAGTGGTCTTACAGCGGTAATACACCCGTACATTTGCACAGCACAACTATAATGAAACAATTAACGAATTAACCAGGCTCAGCCTATACCCAATCCAAAAAACCTATAAACATTATAACTTATAACTGGCCTACGAAAGTCAAATCATCTATAACAGGTGCTAAAAATTTTAGTATGTTGCCCTGCTGCCCAAACCTTCACCCTCCTTAATGATACGTATGTATGTGCTGTCACTCCTTCCTTAAAATGTATTCCACAGAGTGAAATCTAGATAATATATCTGTGTCTCCCCTTATTTTCAGTGTCCCCTGTGGGCTGCTCCTAACAGGTACTTAGTTGTCTGTCGGGTGCCATGCCGGGGTTTAGCATTCGCACCGGCTGGCTTTCTGACACACTGGCAGCAAAGAGACGGGAAGGACTTGCGCATAAAGTTCCAAGAATGAGAAATTTATTGCATCCTCAACCTGTGGAGAATTCTAGCGATGAAAGCCCCAAACAAAGGAAAACATGAGATTTTATATGGGAGCGGCGGAGAGCATCAGGGACCAACGGTTTGAGGGCTGGGGGGCGGGACATAGGCGGGGCTTTGGCATAGAAGGGAAAAAGGGGCAGGGGAATCCACGGGCCAGTCAGGGAAAGAGAACTGGGGTACTTTTGCATGGGAGAAACAAAAGCATCCTGGGAGGCCTCACCCTAAGCTAGGGGGATCTCAGGATCTGTCCCTCTAGGGGACTAGCTCATTTCCTTAAGGGGAGAGTCTTTGGTTCTCAGGGTTGTGCTTTCTGTGTTAAATTAGAAGTTTGATTTGGAGCTCCTGGAATTAAATGTCCCAAAACAGCCCAATCCATCAAAGGCAGCAAAAATTGCTGCAAACCAATAAAACAACCCCCAACAAGAAGTAAACTACTCTGTGAGTTTCCAACGTCCAAGTAAGTCTTTGATTAAATATTTTCTTCCTCTGGATGCTGGCGTGGATGCTTTAGCTGTGGGTGGCAGGCTGCAACACAGTTGTCATATCTCACTTCACCCCACAGAAAGAGCTGAGGGGCCCAAATGCAAGAAATCTAAATGTGCAAGATTGTCCAGCAACTGTGAACAGAAATTTGTCAGGGCATACATGGAAATCCTGAAATATTAACAAAATTAACCTTTTAAATTTGATGAAGCTGAACACAATGCATCAGGAGAAGCAAGCAAAAATTGCTTTCGTTTCCTGGATATGAAAAACCAGTAATTTTGCTGGTGACCTGTGTGTGAGATACTCCCCAAGGAAAAGGGGAATTGCTGGAATTAGAGATCAGTCATAGGAGGTGAAAGAGGAAGATTCATGTTAAAGCTATGAAACAAAGTAGAGGGACCTCAAGTCAGATGTGAAATTTTGCAGTATTAAAAAATAGGGAGGGAAAAAAGTGGATATAAAAGTAGCTGATGGTGTAACTAAAAAGCAGGTGTTCCCAAGTGTCCCTCCTTCAAAGACCTCCCGCCTGATACCTGTGATAACCGATCACACAGGTGGAGAGACTCTCACACACACAGCAAAGTGCTCAAAAGCACTTGCACAAATAATGTTCCTCCAGAGAGGACCAAGGACAAATGTAAGTAAATAACAATTCTTGGCACAAAAGTAGAGCCTGAAGTTGCACAGATGGCGACACTTGAGCCCACAGGCACATGGAAATAATATCAAAGTTCTTCGGGTTTTTTTATGTGTTAGTAGATTAGAAAACATTATTCAAACTACATTTGGAGGAAACACAGACACAACATGAATCAGTTACAAAATTGCATTTTGGTAAGTTTATATTAATTTAGAAACATGTTACTCTTGGTAGAGTTAGGAGAATAATTGAACCCTCAAGGCACTGTAGCCTCAGCAGACGCATAGGTTTGAAAATTATTATCTAGTGAAGCCAGGTAGTAGCACCAAGACGCAGAGCAGACTGCTGCTGTTAGTCCTCAAAAGGAGGACACAGGAACTCTGTGGTGAAAAAGAGCTTTAGAAAAGTGAGCTGGAGGTGGGGCAGGAGAGGCAATACCCGTTTCCTTCTCGCAGAGAGTACTTTTTAACTTGATTTACAGGATGCTAGTGAAGAGCAGCCTGTTTCAGTTACTGGTAACTATTAAATGCAAACATTGCAGCTGAGGGAGGGGTTTGGTTGTGGGATTTTTTTAGTTTCTTTTTAAAATAATCTCCTGCTTCATTAGGTAGTTGTTTTTCTACTTACCTCACTGCAACCGGTTTTTATGGTGTGTGAAGCCTTTGTCACTCCTGCTCTATCTGATGGAGTATCATGTCCCTGGAGGCTGCCTCCCACCATGGCAGTGGTAGCAGAGGTGAGTGCTGTGTTGGCTGGTGGACAGGAAGTGGAGGAGCAGCTCTCATCAGGTCCCATGGACACACAGGGTGCTGGGCACTGGGCTTTGGGACAGAGGAACACAGGTTGTGTTCTCTCAGTCCATCAGCTGGACTAGAGCACAGTGACACCTTGGCAGTGCAGCTTGGACTCCTCAGGTGAGAGATGCCCAGCTCGTGCTGCTGCCAGCAGCTCTGTGTGCTGCAGCTTCTCCGTGGCCCAGGAGCTCTTCTCCATCTGGCTCCTGTGCTTGGGGCATGTGGCTGAGACCCTCAGCTCTGCCTGAGTGGTCTGTCCTGCTGACAGATCCCTTCAGCTGCAAAACCCTACACAAGTCCTGTAGAAAAGAAGTTAATTCCAGTGCAGTTGTTTTCTCTTCAACTCTTCACTTTCCACCTTGCCTAAAATGAGTCCTTCTCTACCCACAAGGAAATTTAATTTTCCTTCCATCTTGCTGCCCGGAGAAATCTTTCTCTGCCCCCTCCCCCGCTATGTGCCTCCTGCCCATACAGGGCACATCTGCCTTTTCTTTTACTTTAAAGAGGCCAGTCCAAAATGAAAAAGTGTTTGCAATGATATTGTCTCTCCATAGACCAAGGTTGTGTTCTTTCATCCTCACTATGACTTTTTGTCCCCCACCAGTCTACAAGGCCAAAATGTTTCCCGTTCACCTCCCCTTCCGTTCCTGCCCCAGCCCTGCATTTGGGCCCTGCAGAGCCATGTCAGTTTCAAGTGCATCAGATTCAGCTTTGACTTCAATCATCATCTTCCTAACACTCTTCTACCAGTCTTATTAATCTCTTACAGATCTCACAAAAGCAGTGTCAGACAAAGCTGGGCACCTGCAGCTTGCTTGGTCTCCTGTTCCATCTCTAAGCAGCCTCTGTCATTGGAGGCTGCTTAGAGAGGCCTCAGTGTGTAGCAAAGAAAGTCTATCCTGGTTTTAATAAATATTTGACAAATCAGTGCAGTGGAGGAGTCATGCTGGATATTAATAAACATTCGATTTTTGTGGAAAACCTGCCTTTCAATAAAAATTCTTTGAATTTCTGTCAGCTTTTACTTTTCCCCGCTTAAAAAAAAAAGAAGGAAATAAATACAAAAGGAAAAAAAATGCTTGAAAAATACCAGGGAATACAGAACTATGCCTGACAGGCTTTCCTGGGCTGTATTGTTTTGCCTCAGTCAGCTGACAATATTTGAACAGGTTTCCTATTTAATAAACACAAAGACCCTGAGATATATTTTCTGGATGCTTCCCCTAGATCTGCAATCTCAGTGAAGTAAAGGCTTTGATATTAGCAAAACTTTCTTCTTGTTAAAAGTGCACTGTGAGAACCTGTCTGATAGCTTTAGTCTTATTTGCTTTAGTCACCACTGATTTTTTTTGCAACTTGTAACATGAGCACTGAGCACATCTGGACAGCAAATAAAAAGCTCTTTGTCTTACTCACACAGCCTCTTCCTAATCCTGTGATAACCTCTGTCAGTCCCCACAGGATGGTCAGAGGTACATTAAATCAGTTGTAGCACCCTGGGAAGCTAGAACGGACAGGATGTTGGTTTTCCAAAGAAGCAATAGCTGTGCCCTTGCTGACACAATGAATTAATTTCAGTGCCATACCGGTAGTGCTCTTTTTCATACTTGTGTGTGGCAGGAGCATCTTTTGGGATGCCAACAGAAAAAGTGACTCCAAAGACAGAGTGTCTTGGATGACATTACTATCCTTGTATTCCTTTGCAATAGCAGCAAGCCAGTCACAGCAACACTGCCAGATGTCCCCATAGGGACATGGGCTGAGATTGGAGCCAGTTTCAGAGCAAGGAGCAGCTCTGGTTGCTCCACACCTACCTTCAGTTTAGCTATGAAATCCTCAAGATCTCAGGTGTTAGAAGGCCCATAGCAGGTTCGTAGGAGCCGATGCAGAGTTCCCAGCTGGTTGGGCAGTTTTCTCTTGGGCATTGTCATCTGTTTAGTTTCCCCTGTGATTTCACCTCTGTGTGTCATTCTTCACTTGGTCAGGAATGAGGCCTCTTAGCAGTTGCTAAATATTCTCAGAAAAAGGCCCTGAGCCAATGTCCATTCAAGAACAATGAAACAATTTGTCTCTGACAGCAAGCAAAGAGCATGAGCAGCTCCATGTCTTTCCTGTGGAAAGGTTCTGTACATGTGACTTTTCTTCATGCCAGAGTTTTGTAACTCTGGTATTTGTATGACTTTCACAGGACATATGCAGTGATTTTTGTCTACTGTTTTAAATCAGACTTTGTATATAAGTTGCAATTCTTCATTCTATCAGGAAATATTTTTTTAATATTTAATAACTGTCAAAATAGCAGGACATCAATTAACTGGTGTTTACCCCATAGGGGATGATTCCTACTTGATGTTTACTAGCAGCTGATGCTAATGAATATGTTTTGTTCTTGTCTCACTGTACAGTGGAACAACTGACATCTCTCCAGCTCAGAATTAGCTTTTTGGACACAACTGGGAATGGAAGCCAAGAAAACTCTTCATGCAATAGTTATCTGTGGAGATGCAGACAAATAGCTCCTAGCAGGGATGAACTGCCAGTAGGCAAGCAAAACAGGAGCTTTACAATTCATGAATATTTCCTTTTCATTTTTTTCTTTAGGAGGTACCCAAGGCAGCCTAACAGGCATTGCAGAAGGAAAAAATAAAAAAGGTAATGCTAGAAGTAGAGTTTTTTGTACACACTGAGACAGAAATTCTGGCATGTTAAAGGCATGCATTACTATGCTGGATGTAACCCATGAGAGAAGAGCTGGGTGCATGCTGGATGGATTGTGCATAAAAGGCTGAATCTGTTTAACTGAAATTAATAATACATATAGAAGAATTGACTGGAAGACTGTGGCCAGAGGGTGAGCAAACTGCTGACCTACATGCACACCTGAGTGAAGTGGTATTTGATCAGTCCATGTTATATTTGAAGTGGAAGAGCAAAACATTTTACAAACGAATAAAACCCGACCAAAAGTCTAAACTTTCATTTTATACTCTCTACCACTCTGTCTCTGATGCTGTGATAAAAAGGCTACAGCCTCTGCTCTCACATAATCCTTCCTCAAAATCAAACCAGTTAGGTTTCATCTCTGTGTACTTTCCTTTTGAGAATAAGCATCTTTTGCCACTAGAAACCCTCAGCTTAGCTCAACATCCATTTCAGTATTGACTGATCCTGAAGTCATCTATTCCAGGCCAGAAAAGCATTGTGATGAATCATGGTGGGTGTACTGGGATGGCACCATCCCTGGGCTCGGAGGCAGGAGGAGCAGGAGGGGATGCAGGAGCAGGTGGGATCACAGACAGGCTCCCCACCTTGCCAAGAAGGGCTTGGTGGTATTGGAAAAGAGGTCATGGCTTGTATAAGAGGGGGTAAACCTTTAGTGGCTGGAGTTCCAAATCCACGTGCAGCTTTCCATTAAGAGCATTAAGGTATTTTGCCTTGGCAACAGTGAAATACCTTTACTTTGACCCCTCACCAAGTGCTGTATTTAGCAGTATTGTAAGGCATCAGTCTTAAAGCATGCCCTAATAATAGAGGTTGCAAGTAATAGTGACAGAAGTATCAGAGGAGGATCTGGGTGTTATTTAATGCTACACTTCTGTTTTCTGAACTAGTACTGAACTGCTCATTCGAGAGCTGGTGTTTGGGAGCCAATGCGTGAACTCAGATGTAGGATTGAAGGGAGTGATTGCAGAGCTGCTGTGCTGTGGGCAGGATGTATTGCTTGGAGAAACATGCTCCAGGAGTCTGTCAGCCAGACTTGATAGGCGGAAATGAAGATGAGAGTGCTTTCTGGGAAAGTAAATCTGGGAAGGAAAACAAACCTGTCAAAGAGGAAAAAGTCATCTAGCAATTGGTGGTGGTGGGAAAGTAACCTAGAGACTTAGAAGCATGCAGGACGACAATCAGATGATGTCATGCAGCTGAAAAAGATAAAAGACACGGAGGGGGAAAAAAACCCTGGGAGCTGGGAGAAAGGGAAAGAAGATAAAAACTTCAGAGTTTTATGGGCGTTATGCACCTGAAATTCATTGGTTTGCCATTTGTCTGCTACATCTGGAAAACAGTTGGCTTTTAGGGACTGCTTGTAGTAGTAGGATAGGATTTGTCCCCACAACCACTGTAAACTACTGCTAAAATTAGAAGATTTCATGGGCTCTTTTGACCTTGGTATGTTTATTCCACCCATATTTACTGCTGAAGATACCTTTTCAGTGACATCAGCATCTGAATTAAAGGTACTGGGAGGATGCTATGATTCTTTAACAATGAAAGGGCAACATTTGGATCCAGGAATGAGTTACGCAATTCACAGATCAGGAAAAATGGCATTAAGATGCAGAAAGGCTGAAATTTCCTGTGCTAGGAGACCAAGGCAGAAGACAAAATGACTGGATTGCAATATTGCATTTTAAAAGCTTAATTCCTTCTTCTTGCTGGAATTTGGCGTAAGGCTTGTGGCTTTGGGAGCTTAATCAAAAAAAATATTGTGTTGGTATAACAAGAAAATAGGTGCAGAGCGGGCAGTGGAGGGGAAGAGTGACGCACACACAGATGGGCCTTGGAGAAATGGCACATTTCAAACCTTCCCTGATTGTCTCCCAGCCACCACTCCATCAGGATCTTCTCCTGCCTCTCTCATTTCATCACCTCCAAATTGTGCTCCCTGACAGTTGTGAGAGGGGAATCAATCAGAAACTCTGCTCCTTTCAGCCACAGGTACTGGAGGCCGTGGGGGAGCTGAGATCTGATTAAGGCATTGTTGAAAATAGCTTTTGGCTTTCGTCTGAAACCACTATCCTCAGACTCAATCAGTGAGAGCAGGTGAACTGTCCATGTCCTGGTATGTCACTCTAGGTACTGGAGAAACTACATTTACAAAAAGGAATTTGCTTTTGAAAGTGCACACAGAGCTGGGGCGTGGGCTGTCCTGCAATACAACACATAGCAATAGTCACATCCAGTATATTATTAAAATGTGAGGGGTTTTCTTACTTAAACAACAATTTTTAAATTATTATCTATAATAGATCCAGGCTTTCAAATGGTATAAAATACTTCACAAACATGTTTTCTGCTGTCACTGTTCTACATAAATTCCAAAGCAGCTAAGTTTATTCCTTCAGTTTCAACATACAGGGCAGGTATGTAGAGGGTCTCAACCTGTATCCTTAAGTGAAATAAAATTTTCATTTTATTGTTATGAATTAAATCCCATAATTTAATTCATCGGGTATTTGCAAAAGGTCAGATCGATGTCAGTAGTCTCAGCACCGTTCCAGGAGCAGTGCTACTTTATTAACAAGGCAGGCAAAACATTGTTTCTATGGATTGTGCATAAATAGAGTTTAGAAATTTTTTTTTAATTTCCTGTGGTGGACAAACTGGATGAAAAAAAATATAATAGCCAAAGTTGTGTGCTACGTTGTTAGGGTAAACCATTTCAGGCAATAACTGAGTGCAGAACATGGATCTATGTGCTGGAACTCACAGTATATTTTAATTTAAAATCATTCTGTAAAGAGATCAGATTTTCCTGATTAAAAACCTTGAGAGGGCTTATATTTAATATCCACATCTACATTCCATGCTGTGCTCAAATGTAATCTCTGTCTAATAACAAGGGGGTTTAATGATATTGATTCAGCTAGAAGATATAAACATCTCCAACAGGATATTTTCACAAAACAAAATAAGTGATGTAACTTCTCCATCTGAGTTCCACAGAGCAAAGGACAAAACCTGAACACCCACACTCACCTGTGTGCTGCACAGGAAAGAGACTGGATTCCTTGTTCAAAAAAGCACCAATAATTACGTCATTCAGAGTTGTTTTACTCTGTGTTGAATCCGTTTACAAGTATGTGTAGTTGGAGAAAATAGCTGCTCTGAAGTTCAGAAAAACTGTTTTCTGACAAAGCCTTTCAGCCTTTGCTTGTTGTACCTGCCCTTTCTGCCGTTCTGCACCCAATGGCTTTATTTCCTTGTTGGCAGTGCTGTGCCTGGAGTGGCCGTGAATGTATTTGTGAAATGTGACTGCCATGGGCACCAACCTGTGTCTTCAGTCCTGCATCTTCTGTACAACACCTCTTTGCTTTATCCCAGGCATTTATTCCTGTGCTTCCCAGGGTGGAAATTTCCACATGAGCCTTTGTGGCTCATCTAAGACCCCACCACTTGCATATGTGGGTGCTTTCAGCTGCACAGAAGAAAGCCATTTCTTTGTCCTTGTTCTATGGGGTTTATTTAAGTGAAAAATACATTAACTTACGTTAATTCATGCTATTGCCTTAGTGAAGAATGCATTCCACCCGTAAAGACAACAATATTTATTTTAATTTTATTTAAAAAAAAGAAATTATTTTACTTAAAAGCATTAATTTCACACGGACAAGCGCATTCTCACTACCCCAGAATTTCCGTGAGAGTGACATCAAAATCATCTCAACATGTATTAGCTCAGCTAAAATAATGTGAAAATATACTACAAATATAACAGAAAAATTTTTGCTTATGAGGCATAGCTAGTGAAGACTGCATTACATATATTCATGTTTGAGGAGAATCTATTAACATCTTGGAAATTTTAAGAGATACTCAGAACTGCATCTGAAAACTGAGCAAAGCTGTTGATGTAGTGGACACCAATTTTTGCAGTAGAATTTATGCCAAATAGAGCAACTTCTAAGGCTTTTCATAAAGTCCTTTATCTTCAGAGTGCTCTTCCTCCTTTGTACTTTTGAAGGGAAAGTGATGTAACACTCAGACAGTGATAGCATCAATTTCCCATAAAATTCTCACTGTGTTTACTGTCAGCTGAAGTGTTTCATTATCTCAGAACTAAATTGCATTCAGTTGATGCCACAGTCACTTTCCAAGACCAGACAATGCACCCCTCATGGCCACCCCTGGTGCAGCTCAGGGGGGTGCAGATGCAGACATGTGTGTGTACGAACATTTGGAGAGGGAAGCCCTTGTTGTTTTCCCCTCCTCTTCATCAGCAACCTCTCCCCGCATCGTGGGGGGCTTTTGCTTGGCACAGCAGGTGAACGTGGCTAGGAAGGCCATGCGGAAACGCTTGTTCATGAAGCAGTAAATGATGGGGTTCACGCAGGCAGAGGTGTAGGACAGCAAGTGGATGAAGGAGATGGGAGCCCCTGAGAGACGCCGGTCTGCGGAAGCCGTGTCGAAGGCGCGCCAGGCATTGACGCTGAAGATGGGAGTCCAGCAAATGAAAAACAAAACCACTATCACCATCAGCATACGGATGACGAGTTTCTTGGCCATTAAGTTGGCAGAAGAGCTGTTGCTTCTCACCCTCTCTATTTTGTTGTGGCTCATAGCAGAGAGCTGTTGCAATGGCATTTTCCTTTTTCTTTTGGTTTTGTTGAGGTAACATCCATCTCCATCCTCGTATTTGGTGCTGCAGGTACTTATTCTTCTTTCTGTACATATAAAGTGCTGTTTAAATAGTTGGCAAAATATCTCTGACCAGTGAGTCAAAATAAAAAATTAAGAATGCAGTCTAAATCTAAATAAACAACATAATTCATAGCTTAACCACTGCTGCAAAGAAAGCACTGGCCTGCTTCTGAGTCAGTCATGCTATCAGCTACTCTGAATCCACTGTCTCCCAGTATTCTCACATCTTATCTCTATACAAACTGATGCAAAAGGTATAAGAACGTTGTTTAGTCCAGTATGGACAGAAGATAGTTTTCAAGGTTATATGCTTCTATTTTAATTTGACAATTTTAATCGCGACATTTATTGACAAAAATGGTCCTCATCCATGGGCAGAAAAAAATCTTGGTATTTCTATAATAAACAAATTAGAAATTTATTGCATTCTGCCCCGAGTCTTTGCAAACAAGCCATGGGTGAGGTTTATTTGCTAACAGTAGAGTAACTTTAATCAAGAAATGCAGCTGGCAAGTTCATGACATAACTGACCATAATGATCACTTTCTCAAATAGAAAGCCTTCCTTTTATTAGCCTCAAAATGACTGCTCATAGCTTCAACCGTAATTAAAAAAACCCCATCCCAAACCTAAATATCTTGTTACCTCGCGAAGATTTTCTCTGGCTGGCATCAAATTTTATTCCTCTGTAGAGTTCCAAAGAAATTAGACCATATGCAACCATCATTATAATCCCAGGAATAAGAAAGAGTGTGAGTAGCAGGAAAGTGTACCTAAGGAATCAACAGACACACAGATTAGGGAATGGCACAAAACGAGAAAAAACTCCTTTTTATACAACTGAGAATTGGGAAAGACAGGATTTCAGGATTTTTTGAATTCTTTTCATGCCAATACAAAGTACCATTTTGACACCTCTGGAAATTTGAAGCTTCCTACACCTTCTCCTACTTCCCCAAGAAGGGTACAACAGGAACAAGACTATCATGGATGCAAAACATCTTTCATTCCACTAGTGCAGCCCAGAGGAGATGGGCACTCCCACAGGGGTTAAAGGGTCAGAAGCTCTCTCTGCCCATGAGTGGGACACCCTGCTGTAACTAGATGAGGATCGGATGCCCTGTAGCTTTGGACAATGTAAAAACTGCCTTGCAGAAGCTAAATGAGGAGCTGCTGATTCTCAAAGGTGTCCTTGGTATGTTAAAATATTTTAATGATTGGACTCAGTGATCTTAGAGATCTTTTCCAACATAAATTGGAAAAGATAAGATAAATCGCTCTACTTCAGAGAGATCTGACTTCCAGAGAGCTGTGGCACATGTGGTCAAGGACAGCAGCCACAGCCTGGGTTTTCATCCCCGGAGCCATGCAGAGCTCCTGAGGAGGGATGCCAGGACTGGCACTCTCTTTGGTAAAGGAAGCAGCTTTTACTTGGTTTCACATCTGCTACTCTCCTAGTCAGCTTCTCTGATGTGAGTGTAAGTTGGGGAAATAAGGATGGTTAAATGCATCCACGAGCCTTCTGATCCCTGTGACTTTGGTGCAAGCTCAGTAACACACCTGGGAATCTGTAAGGAGACCACAGAGAAGAGAATTTTGTCCTGTACCCTTCCTCCTCATGCTGCCAAATACCTGAGACTACTGAAAGCATTAACACAAAGTTACTCTCTTTGTGGATATACCATACCAAAATGGTGCAGACTTTAATCTTTTTCCCAGTTCCAACTGACCTTCAGTACCAAAAAAAGTGTTACACTCTGTCGGTGCCAGTCAGTGTTTAGTCAACATGCAAGGACACCATGTCTAAGTACTATTGCTGTTTGATAGTGCTGCTGTTTACTCTGCCTGGATGTGTAGGACTTGGAGCGTGTCTCTCCCCTCTTCTCTCTGCCCCTGTTCTCCAACAGTGATCAAAAGGATTCTGTTCTCAAATAAGACATTTGCAGCCTCATATTATACTTCTCTGCTGCAGAGAACCTTCAAACAAATTAACAGGCAAACAGCACACAGAGGGGTGTTTGTACGTGTCTGCGTTTCACAAAGATTAATCAAGGATTCCTCTGAAAATGTTGAAGTTTATGTGTAAAGGAGTGAAAGAAGTATTCCTACAACAAGTGACAGATGCTTTCTTTACAGTGACAATCGGGGCTTAGCAGACCATGGTGTGAGAATCATTGCCATGTTGGGCAATCTTTCCTATGACAAGGGAAAAGTCATGCAAATGTCAAAATGTAAGCAGCTCAAAAACATGTCAGGGTTCTTCTACATCTTAAATAAGCATTATAGAGTGTAAACATTTGCTGAAGGTTAATACTTGATTTTCCATAGGCTTATTGCTACCACGAAATCCCATTTTCCAGCAGATAATTATGCATTGGCTAGCAGCCAGTTATGTCTTACCACGACTGCTGAATGACATCGCTTGGCCAAAGGAGCCGGCACATGTTTGCTGTGGTGTTGTTATACTTGGTGAAAGGCACCAGTTTGCTGTAGATTGGGTATGGTGACATGATAGTAAAGGAGACACACCAGGTTGCAGTAATCACTCTCAAGGCATGAGATTTTGTCTGCCAGACCCTGGACTGCAGAGGTTTGCAAATGGCACTGTATCTCTCCAAAGATATAGCAACCAGGTTGAATGTAGAGACACTTACAGAGACACCTATACGTAAGATAAAGAAAAAGGTTATTCTCTTGTTTTAAAGGTTATGTTACATTCAAATGGTCTTGCTAGCTTTCTGTATACCTACAAAATGTAAAAATATAGCAAACTATTTATAAGCAAAAGTATTTATAAACACCATACTGAATAAGCCAGTGAAGAATGTGTGGGCAGTGGGTCTGGGTCTCCAGGCTGCTCCAGACTGATATTCCTGCTCTGTGCTTCTCTTACTTCAAAAGTCCAAGAAAAAATACACACTCTGTCAAACCACAAAATTCTGGTAACAGGGAAAGAAGACAATTTTACTCCTAATTATTCTCTTTGCTACTGTGGTTTATTCACTCCACTAATTGCACTGAAATTCAAACAAAGCATTTGAAATCAGTTAATTGCTCTCTTAAAACAGATGTTCACAGTCCCTTTTCTATTGTTTTATTTTTTTTTGAGTGTACTGCTTGACTCGTGATCTGATTTTCTCATTCAAGAGAATTAAATCTATTACAACTTTTTAATTAGATACTAATGGAGTTACAAACAAGGAGAAGTGAAGTCATGAAGCAGAATCTTTGTCCTTCGAGTATCCTTAATTTCTTCTGTTAGTATTTTATAAAATATAATGCGGTCATCTGTGCTTCTGCCATTGAGGTGCGCAAGTTCATCACTGTAAAATTATAAATATTTCTTAACTTTGCCACAGATTTTTCTTTCAGTGAATGAGCTTTTATTTGTCTTTGTGAATGTGGGTCAAATTATCAAATGCCAATATTGTTACATTTTGCTTTACAGAAATCATCTGTAAATTAAAATTTGTCTTTCTACATCTTAAAATGAAAAATTGAGCATAGTTGATGCAATGGTTGTCAGTGTCTGTTTGTCAGGTGAAGCCTCTCTTACCTGAACCTTTAGTGGGAAATCTCCACATTCTGACTCTTAAAATAAAACAGTTTCATAATGAGAAACTTTATGTTTGGTCTATTTCACTGGATTTTTTAATAAAGTAATTTACACTGTGTGCAATAAGAGGAAGATGACAATGCTTCAGTAATGTTTTACGGTATTTTTGCCAGCAATTCATTATAATTGTTTAAACATGGCCTTTAGTTTTATTGGTTTTATCTACAAAAAGATGTTGATTTCCCATTCGCACACTTTAGGTGTGTACTTTCACATTACATCAAAGTTCTCAAGGGCATGGGTTGAAAGGGGACCTGAGGTTTCTGTAATCAACTAAGGGTCTCCCAAAGTGGCAAAAACTTTACATAATGTTCTCCTTTCTTCTTTTTATTTTTCTTTTTCTCTTCTCTTTTTCTCTTTTTCTTTTTCTTTCTCTTTCTCCATTTTGTTTTTTCTTCGTTTGTTTGTTTTTTGGGGTTTTTTTTGGTTTTTTTTGGTTTTTTGTTTGGTTTGTTTGGTTTTGTTTGGTTGGGTTTTTTTTTTGGTTAAGAAACAAGCAAAAGCAGAGGAAATACTTGAAGTGAGACAAAAATCACTTACACACACATACACAACAGACATCTTGAAACTCCTGGCTCCACAACCAAAAGGAGTTTGGCAAGGCATACAAAAGTGATGCTTCTTAAAGTCAGGCTCTAAAATCTGTATCTGTGTTTTATGGTCTTCCGATGAGCTCTGATCACACCAGGTCTGTCCGCAAAGAGTACTTGCTCCAAATTCCAGCTCTGCAACTTACACCTCCTTTGGCCTATTTCTTTTTTATGTATCACTGCTGCCAAAAATCTGTGGGCAAAACCTGCCCTTAGAGAGGGTGTGTGTATAAGCCCATCATTTCTGGTGGGCGATCTGAATACTGATAACAATCTTGTCAGTGATGGGCAAGCAAGTGCATGTGCTGGGTTCCTCATCAAAGTCTGATCATGCAACATCTTTGCATCCAGCAAAATACTTCTGTATGTCATTAAAGTTAAGTGTGTGCCTCTGTGTTTTGCTGGATCAGACCACGAGAACCGTGAAGATTTGCACTACAAAGTTGTTTCTTCATAATATTGGTAACTTCAATGGTGGATGGAAACAATCAGCTTTTTATAGGTCTTTAAATACCTTCTCACCTGTCTCATTAGTCAGCCTTCAAAACAGGTATAAACTTCCCAGACTTACCCATGAAATAAGTGGCAGTTTTGCAAACAGCGCTTCCAAAAATAAAATCTTTTAGCAGGTTGGGAATGAGGGTGAAAGGCATGCAGAAAAGGCAGAGCATCAGGTCGCTGATTGCCAGTGACAGCAGAAATGTGTTGGTGACTGTTCTCATCCGCTTGTTTCTTATCAGCACCGTAATCACCAGAACGTTCCCCAAAATGCTGAGAAGAAATATCAAACAATACAGCAGAATCCGAATTACCTGATGCAAATCTGAAAATTGTCACAAGAAAAGATCAGTTACATAGTATTCAACTCAGATTAATATTATATATTTCAACCTTTAATCAAAAGGTAAAAGCCTTTCTGTATTCAATTTTATGAAGGTTTATGTCTTTACACCGATACAAAATAAGGGAAAGTGCTGAAATTCTTAAACATATTCTGATCTACCTAAATTGCATAGCATTAAACTACAATATAAGCAATAGCATGTACATTTGGAGAGTCAAATACAACTTCTTAAAGCATGTGCTTCTCATGCTACTTACTGTGCACCATTTATTCACCATGGGAAATAGTATTTTATGCAAAAGTAAGAGAAGATTAAGCAATCAGAAAATATTTTAATACATGGATTTTTTTTTTCAGCCTCAGAGTGCTATAATTTCCTATTAAATCACTTTCATACATGGTATCAGATCTGATCACTCCATTGTTATTGAATTGAGTAAAAACCATGTTTCTCCAAGTCCTTAGCAGAGATGTTTATACTTTGTGCCCCAAAGTGCTACTGTTTCAGTTTTCCATTATATCCAAATTTTGTCCTAGTTGAATTTTGAACTTGGAAAGCCAGCACATACTAATTTTTTTGCTGCCTGTTTCTCATACTAACTTAAAAGCAAGCAGTTGATTTTGCACTCTCTCAGAGAAAATGCCTTGCATAGATAGCTCTTTCTTTCTGTAGTATCTCTACATCCACCTAGAACTAAAACTGCCTGAAAAAAATCAATTTTCCATACATACCTTTAGAAGGATAAGGTGCATCATCCACACAGAAAAAAGTGTCATTTTCCAAGATGATATCGCAGAGGAAATCAGTAATGTTGGTACCATTCCCAAGGAAGCTACTAGCATCAACTATTTCCATTCTTCAGTATCCACAGGTTAGCTCTGACGAAGGAGAAGATGGGTTTGTAACTACCTGCCCATGCTTTCAGTGAACAAATACGTTTCTGAATGAAGTCTTCAGAAGCAATACAAGAGAGGCAGCTGTGCGAGGAAGCTGTTCTGACTCTCCGACAGGAGCACCCAGCACACAGAGTCCTGTTCTGGCTGCACAAGATTTATTCCAGGGGCACACACAGCAGTTCAGAAAAGCAAAGCGTGTGTGCACACACACCCCCACATGTATGCACACACACACACACACACACACATCCCCTCTGGTACTTTTTAGATCCACCCTCTTCTGTTACTGCACTACTGTTGGGATTATAAACAGGCTTGAAAAAGATTACAGCATTAACCCCTTGCAAGATTGCTTCTACTCATGTCTCTGCAATATTTCTCAGATTCAGCCCATTATGTCACAGCCTGTAAATGAGACCCAGTGAGTGGTGAGAGTGATAAATCTGTCTCTCAACTAACAACACTTAAAATGGCAAGAGTTGTTTAATAAAAGGGCAGAGAAGAGAAAAACATAGTGAACATTTTGCATTCCTTACATGGAAATAATTCTTGTGTTCATATTTTTCAGAGTAAACTGAAGATAAGGTAGACTCAGAAAAATAAAAGCAGCTACATTTATCTCATTTGGTGAAGTGTTAGTTTCATATGAAAGTGCTGTACATGCCTTATCCAAACCCCAGCAAGTCAATAGAAAAACTCACTAATTTCACTTAGTGGATCAAACCTTATGAAAGTATATTGGAATTGTCAGTTAATAAAAGCAGAAGCCGATACATTTCCTCTGTGCAAGAACTTTTATATGACTCAAATACAAACTTGATAAAATTGATAAACTGTGGCACATTAGTTACACACCAGTGGAAAATACAAAGATCTCGATGGTTTAAAAGTTCTGCTTTTTTAATACATAAACATCATCCTCACTGGTGTTTTCACAAAGTCATGGGCTTTTACTTTCCAATATATAGCTTGTTTATGGCCAAAAATGCAAATTAATATTAGAAATTAATCTCTACTATAACTGAATGAATGAAAAATTAATTTCACATTTAAAATCCCTTTTACTTAAAAGCAGAGCAGTAACAGGTTCTTTATAACAAGTCCTGACCCCTCAAAGCTGATATACATGGACTGAAAAGCCTGGGTTTCTTTTCCAGTCTTGTCAGCTTTACTTTATAGTATGAATAAAGGGAATAGGTATGCAGGAACGTCGATTGAAAAGTTACATTGAAAGTTCTAATTTCTCAATTATCCTTTGTACCTCTGGGAGTCCTGGATGCAGCTGGCTGTCAATGGTCCATGCCACTGCACAGTCCCACTGAGCACGTCACTGCCAGGGTGTGAGAGGCTGGCCAGGGCTGCAGGACAGTACGACTAACGCTGTAAAGCCAGTGCAGGTCTCGTATTGGTCTCAAACATATGAGGTACAGGGTGAAGGACCAGCTTCTCCAGGACAGCAGGAGCTCCTCACTGAGCCCTAGCCCAAGGGATGGGCCCACTTCAGTGTCAAGAAATGCTTGCTAAGCACATGCAAGCCAACAAGGCCAGCAGCCACGGCTGGGGGCTCCATGGAGTCAGCAAAAAGGCAAACTGAACCAGGCTGCACCGGACACAGCTCGCTTTGTGTCCTGTGCGCACAGCAAAGGAGCTGTGAACACAGTGGTAGGAGGCAGCACGTGCAGCACAGACTTGAAGAGTTGAGGGATAAGTACTGAGCTATGAGTAACTCCAGAAGGTACTGATTTCAACCAAAAGCAAGTGCAGAATGCATGAGGGAATGATATCCCGTGCAAATCCCAACAACTGTGTTTAACACAAACTGGATCACTTTGTTTGCATGCTCAGGACTCTGAATCTGTAAGGTGCAGCTTTCCTCTACAAATTCGTCCAGACCAACCATCCAGAGATTTTTATTTGTTATTAGAGTCCTCACCAGTTTTCCTTCTCTGAGTGCCAGGCCTACAGACTGGCTCACCAAGGGTTTAGTTCCCCTGGAGTCCCTTTTAAACACCGGCATCACATTTACACAATGTTTTTTCCCTGGCAACAATGTAGTTCTAAACAATAGATTGCACATCATGGTTAATAATTTTACTATTTCCTTTAGAATTTCTGGATGAATACCATCTGGTCCTGGGCTGAGCTCGATTCAGCATCTGCTGGTTAAATTGCCAGAGTAAATGAGGAAGAATTTGCTATGAACTCTTGACTCCCCTTTTGGAGTGGATTTCTGCATGAAACATATCAAGATCAAAGAGTTTTTATTTTTCCAGGCTTTTATTTTGCATAGATTTACTCAAATGTACAGCCAATAGTCCTCATGTTTGGACAGTTCTGAGCTGCCTTTGTAACATCATTTCTCTCCACCACATTTAGCTAACTGCATGACAGATCACTCTCCATGCAGATCAGTATCATCTCATTGTCTCCCTGCAAGTTTCAGGAGAGAAGAAAAAGGAGGTTTTAATGAAATGCTTGCTCATCGCAAATGTAATTTTATCATTTAGGAGAAACAAAAACCTGAGTGTCTGTCCCATTTGAACTTAATAATGCATTATTTGGGATGTTGAAAGTTTTAGGCAAGAACTTCCCTTGAGCTGGCTGCTTTCTTAGCAACACTGATTCATGAATAAAAATGTTTTTTAATTAAGAAATACTTTAGGTACCTTAACATGACTGTGCAGATAGTATAAAAAAAGTATACAAAAATATTTTTCCCTGTATTTGAAGGAGGCTTGCTAATCCATGATAACAAAAGAATCTTTTTTTTTCCTTTTAATCCTAGTCTTTATCCTTTTCTCCTCTGTAATGTCATATACTGAACACACTGCCTTTGCAGCCAAAACAGTTGCTGTGCTCTGTCACTTCCTGCTATGTGTATGTATCTTTTCTCATCCAAAACTAAACCACGTCAATTTACAGTTACCTCGTTCTTTTTTTGTGAAGAATAATCTGCTCTGTTTTTTCATTAATTTGACAAAGATCTTTACTGAATTTAAATAGAAAGTCCGCTTGTAAAATGATGAATTTGGAAAAGCATATCTTTATCTGGTGTCAACTTACAAATAGTTTTAGGTTTGTTGCCAGGTTTTTTTTGTCCTGAAAAGTGAAATAAAATAAACTAATCAGAAAAAACATATATGGAAAGTCATGGTCTACTTCTGTTCTCACTTGCCAGGTTTATGCTGGCATTAGGCCTCTGATTCAGTGGAGTTACTCTCACGGGCACAAACTACAGGGAGATCAGGACCAGGCCACACTTTTGGAGAACACACAAAATTCTCAGGAACACGTTTATCATAAACTTTTTCAAGGTGATCTGAGCCGGAGTCCTATCAGTGTCTCACAGTAACTGCATTTAAATGATTTATTTCATACTGATCTGAACTCAATAACATAAGGATGAAATTTTCTTCAGAGCACCTCGTTGTACCATCAGTGATTTCTGAAATACCATTCACCAGCCACGGATGGGATCAAAGGCAAACAAGGTGCTCCTGCAGCCCCTGCAGTGCTTCTGCAAAGGTCATGTATTATGTGGCATGTTGCTTAACAAATCTCTGGAAGACTTCACAGGTCTTCAGTGATGAAATTCTATGTATTTAGGTCATGTTATTATTGAGACACATGTCAAGGTACCTTTTAAATTGTTTGGGCGTGACCACTTTTCATTCTTTTGAAGTGCCAATTCACAGTGCTTGAACTTCTTGGATATTTGCAGTACCATTTACCTGACCTACCTGTGAGATGCAATACAACTGGTCCTTATGCCTTCTGGGGCATCCAGGCAGCCTGTCCCACCACCTTCCTCAGGAGAGAGGAAACAAGACCTCCCAGGTGATGGCTCTGAGTTCTGTACAAAGTTCAAGGCTCTCTGATGAACGGGATGAATAAAGCATATTGTCTCTGTAAATCCTCAGGTCCAATTTCATAATCATGGTAAAGTTTCTATGGGCTTCCAGGGTGAAAGGGATTTCTGCTCCAGAGGTCTCTATGCAATTCTGTAAACAATTTAGGGAAATTGCTTCAAAGAAATATGTGTAAATCGTTTGTCCAGTGTAACATAAGATCTCATAAAAATCCTTCTGACACCCTGTGACATTACTGAAGTCTGGGATGATTCACTATCCACTCATTTCTCCCAAATGGTTTACTGTGTGTGCTGCTTACTCATGTCAGTACTTCTCAGCCTGTCACTGAGCTCAGCTGCGTCTCCTCTCCCCACACATCTGGCCCTCTAACTATTAAAAATTGAGGGCAGAAGTTACATCAGTGCTCTCTGAACAACTGAAGCTGATCCTTTTCCTTTTTGTGTCTTTTCATAATGGAGACATAAGTGCTATGAGGAATGAATGCACACCCCTGAAAGACGAACATAGATATTTTTAAAAGGTGCTCATTTCTTTTGCAGGCTATACATAATGTTGTACAACCCTGTGTTTTTTTTCCTTCACCCTGTGAATATTTATTTGCTAGGGAAAAACAGTTCAGGATTTAAGCTAGAGAAGCAAGAAAATAGCCCTGCATACCTTTATCCTGCAGTTATATTATGTGCTAGAACCCCATGCCAAGTAACCTACATCAACACATGGACCAAGAGATCTTTTTTTTATTATTATTATTATATTAACACCATCAAGTGTTGGTACCATTAATGTTCTCATTTGAGCATATCTTTGCATACTAGACCAACGTCAGTAAAAGTCAAAATCCATCACATGTTCTAAGGTACCGGTTGTCTGAGACTTTTCTGAGGTACAGTCACGGCTGTGACAAAGAGATAAAAGATCAGGGGCTGCCACCAGAAACAACCCCAATAGGTTATAATGTCAACAACAAAATGGTAGAACTCTTCTTAACAGCACTCAACTCCTTAACAAAGTTCAAAACTGCAACAGGCTGCTAAATAAACCCCCACCTGTAACATCTGAGAACTGTAGTCTTTTATTTTGGGATTCCAGTTAGGCACATAACAGAGTCACAGCTATTTTACCACAAGAGATTTTCATTAGTGTGTCTCACAGAGGTATATTAAAGAAGTTAGTTATGTTAACTGCAGCTATTATGAGCTTCAATTTAAAGATGAATAAAACAAAGTGAAGTATTTGGCACAGACCACTCAGTGGGAGAGTGGAAGAGTTGGGAAAAGCAAGGAAGTCTTTTCAGACTGTTGCTGCCCAATACTCTGCTCTCAAAAGAAGCTATTCTGTCCTCATGACGTTAAGACCAAATGGATTCCCACATTTCCACAGAATTAGATAAAGAGATGTTAGTTTCACAACACCAACTAAGTAATTTAGAGACTGGCTGTGCAATTAGCAGGGAGGAAATAGAGAAGGTCAGCTGATGTATTATTGGGTGAATTGGTACCAGCATGTCTGAAGCCAGGGCTTTAATTTAAGATTCCAAAGTTTGTGTGTCTTACTATGTACAGAGAGAAATTACTTTGTGTTCCATGACATCTCATCTAACATCAACATTTTTAGAGGAGTATCAGTCTCTGTTGATGATACATTCCCTTAAGGTAACACTACTGAAATTTGTTCACTGACATCTGAGTTCCCAAGAGTTATTTAATGCTTGTTTTAAGGGAACCCAAGATATAGGAAGCAAGAAAGGCATTGTCTCTATTAGATAAATACTGAAAATTACACTTACATAAAAAGAATAAATGTAATCAACCACAGTCATTCTTTAAAGTTTCAGCTTTTTATAGGAAACATAAGCTTCCCATGAGCAGTCATCTGATTTAATATAAATTTGCACAAGTCTGCACAAAAAAATGGAACATACAAGTTTATTCTATTTTGATGAATTCTCTGTTCTTCTGTAACTGAATAGGTGCACATAGCCTCATATTTTAAAGGGCAACTGGCTAAACTTCTTCTCAACAACTGAATTCTGAGTACGAATTTTAGTCATTTGAAAAAATTCAAACCATGAAGTGAGGGTAAAGAACAAAAATTTTAGAAGGCATTGCAAAATGTCTCTCCATTGGAAGACCTATCTACCATTACTACTGGTAAAACATAGCTACTGCACTCTATAAACCCCTACCAGTAAAGCCCACAACAAAACAACCCTCCTCGAAAGTATGAAAACACAGTAGAATTTTGATCTGATAAAAAGAAAAGCAAAAGACTATGTGACGTCCAAAATTTTGTTGGTTTCCCATTGTCGTGATTTTGCATGGAAGGGTACTCAGACAGTGAGACGACAGGTTGTTCCTTTTAAATTGTGGGCTTATACAATGAAAGTAAGGTTTTAAATTAGGCTCATGGCCTGCGTCTTGTTGTACGCAATTAAGTATTTTATTGTTTGACTCTTGTTCTTCTACTGTGACAATCTCCAGGCCAGTTTTTTCAGTTAAATGGAACTCTGCTAGCTGGCAGTTTGGACTAATTATTGAATCCAGTAAGATGAGGTACAGGGAGACCTTCAGGAGCAAAGACAATTTACCCCAGCTGAAGTTCTTCTCTAGGTCCTAATTTCTGGAATGTTTAGCTTTATTTGTAAATTAGCTAAATGCTCTTCACATTTTGGACTTCTTTGATAGGTATAATGCTGTCCAATAACTGTATGTAGAACATTGTCAGTCATAATTTTCTGAGAAACCGAGGGAGGCAAGTCAAGTCCACAATGACAAAAAATACTCTAATTTATTTCAATTATTGTGCTAAGCTGTCCTGGAAGTATTTGATAACGATTTCAAAACATCATTAAAATAGTGAAACACTGAAAATAATACTTTCCAGAGTTTCAGCACAGATGGGCTGTTAAATGATAGTATTGTTGGCCTTACTTGCCATGCTTTTGTCTATATAATCCTTAAGAAAAAATATTCTGAGGAACAATTGTGGTAGTTAGTTTGGACAATTTGCTCATGTTCATACAGTGTTATGTAGTACAGGGAGTTAATGTGACTGAAAGTATGTAAGTTTTAAATTAATTTTCATTGTTTAGTCTTTGCTTACATTAGAAAACTGTTTTGAATCTGCTAAGAAGTCTCAACTCTCAAAAGAAGGGAGAAACAGAAGTCCAAGGACAAACTCTGCTCTTAATTCTCTACACTCACTTTTTGACAGAGTCAGATTCAGTCAGGCTGCTGTGGTGTGCCCAAATATCCAGGGTTTATAAATCAAGCATATCAGAAGTTGGATCTCTGAGATGTAATCCTTGTATATAGAAAAGTTATGTGCTTATTCTTGATTTTCCTTTACAAACATTTGAAAATTTGCAGAAGACTAACTGCAATTAACTGGAAAATTTTTTCTAACATTTTTTTCTGTGTGCCTGAAGTTATTATCCCATTATATTTGCAATTAAATATTGAATTATATTACATTTTTTATATTATATAGTCATTATATTTGCAATTTCATGCATTCTGGTTTGGCCCTTTCCAGAACCACCTGCACTGGTGCTAAGCGTGCTTTGTACAGAAAAAGCAGTACAAAACAGTCACAGATCATACACAAATTGTGGCTACTGTGTCCCTTCTTGGATACCTTATCTCTTCACAATGTTCTCCTTTTAGTCTAATGCATTCATTTTGCAATCCTACAATGTGGGAAAAGTGAATAAATTGAGGTGGGAAAGGTATTTCTGATGAGATAATGACAAAAGATCAGTAACAGTCAGTGTTCTGTTTTTACAAGCTTTGCTGACTGAAGTTCCTGGAGCAAGTAAGGGGTTTTTAAAATATTCTAAGCAATATGCTAGTGAAATGCTCCCAGATTCTACTGTCACCCACTCTGGTTTTAAACCCAGGGGTATTTGAAGTACAGTCCTGCTCAAACCATAATCTAACAGTGATCTTATCTCTTTCATTTCAATTTACATTTCAGTTAGAAAGTCAGAATTATCAGCTGCAATTTCATACTTTGTAAGACAGACCCCCTAAAAGTCTTCACTTAATCCTCAATGGCTCCTAATGAAAGTTATCAGGAGCCAAATAGGAATGCTCTGATAAAAAAAAATAATGCACTATTTCATTAGCTGTTAAACTGAGCCATTTCATACCAGCATATTTTTTTCACAAGACGTTATAGACCTTTTTCACAAGACCTTATAAAGAGAAGGCCGGAAATTTAAAATTCGATCATGTGAGAAATATTCAAGTAAATTCTAAAAAATCAGATAATGATATAAATTGGTAAATAAATTTTCATTTTCTGTTTCTAGAGGAGTAGATTGTAGGTGTGAGAAGCCAATTCAGTTTGAACTCAGCCATTTTCGTTTGCCTTTACTCCGGTTGTCAGGGTTGTCAGAGGCACGTGGGGGAAGGGAGAGTAAACCTGCCACTTGCAGGGGGCAGCCGGGAGTGGGAGAAGCCTCGTCTCTGGGGAGACTTCGCCTGACAAGCCTCACACGAGGCAGGCAGTAGGAGACACTGTGGAGGGGCTTCTCCAATCAGGTTGTGAAGAGCTCTCCACCAATGCACAGCACAGGTTGGACTGGACCAATGGTTCCCTGTTAGCGGGCAGGCTTTGGGAGGGGCCCGGGGAGTAATAAAAACTGACTGCGTCACGGCTCACCGAGGGGCTTTGCTAGTGTTTGCTGCTCCTGCTCACTCCGTCCTTTGCCCTGGCCCCAGCCTTCCTTCTGGCTCTCCTGCTCTCGCTGGTTTGCCCTCGCACCTGTCCTGCCTTCCTGTGCCCGACTGCCACCTTGCCACTTCACCCCGTGTCCCTGCCTGGGCTGCCTGCATCCAACCCCACCGCACAGATCCAGCCGGTCGCTGCGACCCTGCCCAGGGCCCTGGTTCTCCCGTCCAGGAGCCCGCTCACCGCGTGTCCGGTGCCGTCGCCGCGGGAGCCGCGCCTGTGGAGCCGCTCCCCTCCGGGAGCCGCGTAGGCTCACTGAGACCCAGCCCGTCCACAGGCAGGCAGCGTGCACATCCCCGCTGCCCGGACACCGACAGCACTGCCCTGACTCACTGGTGGTAATGCCCTCTTTTTCTCTCTGGCCCCTCTCTTTCTCATCTCCCCCAGTCCTTTTCCATTTTCATTACTTTTCTGTCTCTTCTAACTGTCTTTCATTCGGGCAACTCCTTTTCCTTCTCCTTTTTTGTTACCAATAAATGGTTTTTCAGAAACAAGGTTTGCCTCATTTGGCTTAATTTCGTTCCCAACCATCCATTTTTAAAAGAACTCTCTTCACTTCCCTGCAGTGGAACAGTTCCCCACAGTAGGTCATATACAGTATTATCCAACCTAAAATAATAGGAAACTTTTATTCTTGTGTTCTGGCATGTTACTTAATATCCAAGGTCTTACAGATTTAACGCTGTTGGAGAAGAAACTGGCAGTACAAACTGATAGTTTTTAATGAAATACAGCTTACTTATCAAGAAGGTAGTAAATTTCATTTCCCTTAATAGTACAGGGGAATGAGAAAAAAACCCAGGATTTTTCCTTGCTTACACTTTTTTCATCATCCTGACATGGTGGCTCATTTAGTTAGTGACATGATAACTTCCGTTCCTTCTTCAGTGCATCCTCATGAGTGCTTCTTTACCCATTGCCCATCCTATTTGTGTGTAGTCTTCTCCTCCTTTAGGCCAACTTAACCAAAACTGTGAATTTGAAAATGGCACCTTAGGTCTGGAGTGTTCATCTCTTAGGCAACCCAGCTGAGCTGGGTTCAGTATCCCCAACAGTGGTGTTATTTCCAGTTCTAAGGAGGAAATAAATGGTTAAGTCTCAAAGATTTGTGCCTCTTGGATAAGGTTATGAAAGCTAGTAGTATCTTGCTGCACAAGGATATTTTAAAAAAATATTTTAAATTGAAGAAAAAAGGATATTAACTCATGTCACAGTTACATTTCACCAGAAGTTAAAACCATTGCATGGCTGTAGATATTTGGGGGGGCGTTGGTGTCCTAAACCACTGCATAATGATGCCAAAGTAAAATGTTTTTCTACCTGAATATTTGATTATAAAATCAACATCCATATATATATATTTTCTCCTCCAAATCCCCTACCAAACCTGTTCTACAGGCTATTTTAAGTATTTGTCCCATCCATATTCTTGCTGCAAACCTCATACATCTATCTGGAGAAAAAAACCCAACCCTCCATTTTAAAAACAGCTTTCTTCAAAGAGTCTATGTCATGAAGTTGTGTCGGGGGTTTTAAGTTGGATATCAGGAAAAGGTTCTTCACCCAGAGGGAGGCTGGGCACTGAAAGACGCTCCCCAGGGCAGTGGTCACAGCACCAATTCTGACAGAGCTCAAGAAGCATTTGGACAATACTCCCAGGCACGTGGTGTGACTCTTGGGGATGGTCCTGTGCAGGGTCTGGAGCTGGAGTCAGTGATCCTGATGGGTCCCTTCCAACTCAGGATATTCTATGAGGATCTCATGCTGTTATTTCCCTGCATGCCAATACATATGTCGGGGGACAAGCTTACGTATCACACTTTTGATGTAAACCTTTATTATGCTGCTTTTGTTATTAGCCTAATTTTGTCAAAATGAAAAGCCCTTCTGCTGTTGAAAAACTCCAATGAGGTATTCTAATTCTATATTTTAGGTTGTTGCTATACACTATCCAGCAGAAATTGACCCTGCTCTACTCTCTCTGAGAGCAAGCCTCGATGCAGTTTCAGGCAAAGACCAGGAAATTTTATCCACACTAGCTACTAGAGTGTATACATGTATTTATTTAAGCTCAGAGCACATTTTATCCCATCTGCTCTGGAAAATGTGTTCTTTGGTAAACAGCGGGTAGGAATGTTGGCCACAGGGGTCCTTCCCATGAAGAACAAAAGTGATCAGTGATAAATTGCATTGCTATATGACTGCTTACTCATATTAATGACTGATAGTCTCAGGTAGGCTGTACTGTTTTTGGTTTATCAGTTTCATAGCTTGCCTCTTCACTTTCTTTTTTGCAATAAATACAATTTATTTCAACCCTTCCTGAGCCCTTTAGCACATTCACCTTTGTGAATGTTTTCTAATTTTCCTTCCTCCTCTTTCTGGGGACATGTTGCAATACAGATTGTAAGATTCAAGCTTTTATCCTGTAATTAACAAAATAATACGATTTTTTAGGTACTACCTCTGTCCTTTTTCTAATTTAGCAAATTTGTTGTGCATGTGAAAGATTTCTTCACAGACCTCTAAACAGTGATGCAAAACAGAAAACCTAACTGCATTTTTATATTTAAAATTTTTGGTTTCAGTGTGCAGAGCTTCATCTGAAATCAAATCATTTGGGTTTATCTGTCCTCCCTAGAGCTGTGTATAATATTTTGGTGTAATTTGTCCTTTAAGCAGATCCGTATAATAATTTGTATGCTTTGGGTTAGTGAAAGCAGGGTACTGAGTCTGCTACTCAGTGGCTCTAAATCCAGCCTTCAGAGCTGTGCTTCACATATGTGTGCTCTTCCATCTCACCGTTCCACTCTTTTTTGGGTGAATTTTTGACCGTGTTGTTGTAATGAACTTACTCTCACAGTAAAAGCTTGATCATTTAGTTGTGTTTCATATATGCACAACGATTTCTGTAACAGGCAATATTGGTAATCAACATTTCAGATAATTTTCTGGAATAATGTATTCCTTTATATAAACAGAGAAACAGTAGAAATTTAGAAATTAGGGCTCAGTTTTACCGTTTGACTTAATATCTTTTGAACTAATACAGGACAACTGCAAGTATTTCAACATAGGATTCTTTAGGCTCCCACCATGGGCTGAGATCTGTCAGAGAAGATTCTATTCCATAGTTGCTGATGATATTTAATCAGTGCCCAGTGCTCCCTTTCGATGATACATGGCATTTGTCTGTACAGGGAAAGGAAAGCACCATCACAGGAGACAAAGCTCTGGGAAACTTATGAAGGTTCTGCTTGCTATGTTCTGCTCATTCAGCATTTCCATTTTGTGGCACTTCCAGCTGTCTTTCCAACAGAACAGACATCAAGTTGAGGAAGCAGAAATCAAGGTAAAGGATATCTGAAAAATCCTTGTAATGGAAGTAAAAATCTCCATGACTGAAACTAGATTGTTCCTTTGAACAGTTACAGTAGCTGGTTAACCATAACCATTAAAAAACCCTTCAAGAGTTTCTAGTTCCTCTTGGTTTATTCTTCACTTTTGAATTTTCTGTTTAAAAATTTATCAAACAAAGAAGTGGAACAATAATCCTTCACATGGGGAAAAAAAAAAAGAAGAGAAAGGAATAATCAACTTTGTCATCAAATCTTGATCAGAAGAATAAAATGTACCCAAGAAGAGATCCTTGTTCTGCCACTGAAGTTTACAGTTCTATCTCTTAATGATTAAGGAGAAGGCAGCTATGATCTAGACACTAAATAATGTATCCAAGGTGGTCTGCTGGTTGTTGAAGACTTGCAATACACACTGATATGACTGTATAGTAAATTGTATATATTTCAGGCAGTGGACAAAAGTATAACAGACTACCTTAAAACATTTATTACATTTTCCACAGAAGACAAATTCCCCTACTGCAATAAGTAGGATATAACATTGAGAAGCTATGTCGGTGGAGCTCAGTATTGTGTAACAAATAAACAGAGAATGAGAGGGTTTGATATTTTTCAAAAGTAGATATAAAACATCACCACACATATGTTTTTAGATATTTTCATAGCATCATAGAAAGGCTTGGGTTGGAAGGAACCCTAAAGATGATCTAGTTCCAATACCCCTCTCCAAGGGCAGGGATGCCACCCGCCAGATCAGATTGTTCCTATTTTAAAAAAAAGCATACTTCTTGTGACAGACCAGACCCAAGTTCTGCTTGTATTTAGATCACATAGACCCACTGGAGTCAATAGGTTTGAAAAGAACACAGAATCTCACCCTAGCACACCCACACACCAGTAAGCTCTGACATGGAGATGTTAACTAAGAATCTACTGAGACAGTTCTTTTTACTGCATTTCTCCTTACAGATCAATCGGCTAAAGTTTGTGAAAACCTTAAAAGAAATAGCTAAAGTAGGCTGCTATGTGTGAACTGAGAAAATGCTTGTTCAGGAATGCTGAATCATGTCTTTTAAGAGATTTGGCTAAGTGCAATAGTTGTGTAAATTTCCCGACAGACTTGCTCTCAGGTGAATACACAATTTAAAGATACAAAATATATATGCCATGCAGGAATTGCATAAACTACTCAGTGTATAAACTATATTGGTGATTCAGCATGTGTTTCTCTTCACTTTGTATCTTGATCAAAAGATTCCACTTCTGCTTTAAGTCTGAGAAATCCTACATTGGCATAATTATATCTTAATGCACAGTAAGTGCACACATGGGATTTTAGCAACCAGAAGATATGGAATATTACTGCTAAAACCCGTGTCACTTGACTAATAACAGAACACATGAAAAATGGACTAAATCTAATAACACTAGAAAAACTAGGAACTTTGTGCAGTTTTGTCACATATTTGATAACTCACAGTTCCTACTATGACAGAGAAATGCTACAAAAAAGTACCAGTAACAGATATTATGACCTGAGATACATGGTCCACTCTAGGGAGGCTTACACCTATCTAAAGCCAAGTTTTGGTAGGAAATTACCTAAAATCAAGAACTGAAGTAATGAGAAACTCCTAAAACTAGACTGATAATCCTTGACATCACTGGTAGTCAAAGTCTAGGTCTCAAGTTCAGCCACATATTAGAGAAAATATATTACTTCTCATGAACAATAGTCTGCAATAAGAGATGTTTTCCGCTCTGATAAGTGAAGATGCATCATCTAAACTTCGTACATTCTTCAGATTGCATCAGTGGTATTGGGGCAAGAAAAAATCTCATTTCTTCACAGGAACTGATTATTTTAAAGAAAGTATTGAAACTTGTCAAAATACATAGTCACTTTTTGGTAATTTGAATAAAGTTTGAAAGTCAGGAGGGTGAGTCACTGACAGAACTTCCTTCTTTTGTCATTCCTCTGTTATCAGCTCCAAACAATATATCATGATTCTGACTGCACAAGGGAACCAGTGGATATTATAAAGGGGATCTTGCAGGATTGGCCCGTAACAGAGATTAATATACATTTGTCTAATATAAAGGGTGAGCACACTCAATAAAAGACTGAATATAATGTTCTCTGAAAGTCCCTGCTTGGATGAGAAATCTATTGGAACCTGACACTTTAGTTCACAGGTGAAGTTCTGATAGCGGCTTGAAATGGAGGACTGGAGTTATGGATTTTAAGCCCTCATGAATTAAAATGGTTCCAAGCGGAGAAAGAAGAAATGAAGTTTTGGACAGGAGTAGCTCTTTAGATGAAAAAACCACTAACCAACTACACAAAAAATCCCATTTATCTGAGCAGAGATAAAAGTACCCTGTCTGAAGAAAGGCAGATTTGGAGGGTTTGGGGGGTAAGGGAGGATGTGTGTGGCTTTTTTTTGAGTTTGTTGGGTTTTTTTCCTCTAATGTCTTATCCTTTTGTTTTGGCAGAAATTAGAAAGTTTTTGGGTTGGGTTGTTGTTGTTTCTTGGTTTTGATTTGGTTTTGGGTTTTTTGGGTTTTTATTTCTAAACCTGGGTTTCTGTGGCACTTGGCTGATCTGGGACACAGCCATCCTTACACCTGACCCAGACTGCCACTAGGGTTTGCCCATGCTGTCATCCTCCTGGCAGTGTCCCATGCAGCACAAAAAAAAGGGAATAACTCAGAGAGCTTCACAATACTTACAATACATTATCAGGCTGAATGCAATATGTGGTTCTCCCCAGACAGCATCAACCCCCTTGGCACTCCGGGTGCAAAGGAAAGGGAAGAGGCTCACCTACAGTAACAAGTCCCAATGATTGCATGTTTAGTCCTAATCTGCACCATACCTTGTTCCCTTTTACTGCCAGCACCAAGTGCATGAAGGTACCCACGCTCAGAACAGGCAAGGGGGCAGTGTTCCCACTCCAGCCCCTCTGCACCCCTGTTCCCCCAGCAGAGAAAGGAGCCCCAAGAGAAGACTTCATGACTTGGCATTTCTCACAGCAACAGAATGAAAGGTGAAGGGCATCATGGCTGTCGTCAATTCCTTAGGGGAAGAGTGTTTTGTGAGCAGCTGACTGGAAGTGCTAGGATTTTGCTGGCTGCTGGGATTTTGTGTTCGGGACTGTTGGGATTTTATTGATCTTGCTGGGATTTTGTTGTCTTCCCTCATCTATTATCTGTCATACAACACCACTGCCTCCTTTAGTGATAGTTGCAGACAGCCCCGTTTGATATTAAGTCAATTAACGCATTACATGGAAAAAGCCAAGCTGACCGACTGCGTAATTTTTACTTTCCCTTGCCAAATTCTTGATGCTTTCCAAACCTGTCATGGCAGATTAATAAAAGACATTTGGGATGCCAGTATCAAGTATACTTAAGTGAAGTAACTTGACACAAAACACACAGCTGCAAATGGAGGAGGAATACAAAGGGAAGAAAATTGGTGTTCAAGCGTATAAGACTGAGATACTGAGAGGGAAAGACCAACAACCCAAACCAGAAAAACTATGACATCTACACCAGACCTCCTGATAAAACCAACAAGCTGCCTCTGGTATGTGATACTGGACATCATAAAAAAACTCTACACTGACTGTACTGCAGTTGCTTACTTGCAGTTTAAAAGTAAATCATGACGAAAAAGCTGTAATTGTCAAAAACTTATCACATGAACCAAATTAAACCAGTCGTGTGATACCAGGGGGATAGGCTAAAGCATTAGTTGGGATTTCTGCCAATGCCTGTTACTTAAGTGATATTTTTTAACAATGACCCTGTATTTCTCAAGCTGCTATGCAGTACGCTCCTTGTAAGGAAACAAGAAAGAACACACACTTAAACACTTAAGCACCGTATCTAGTTAAGCATTTCTTAACTAGATATGGTAGGGATACACAAGAAGCTGTTAACAGCACTCGGTAAGATTCTGTAGATTATCTCCTTATATTGCCCTACTTTTTAGCTTGGATTGGCATTTACAAAAAGTAAGTTTTCCTACACATACTGGAAATGTATCTGACCAAAGGGAAACCCAGTGGAAGGAAACCAGACTGGAAATAGCCTAAGAAAACAGGGAATAAAGAGTGACAGATGTACATACGCAGAGGGTTACAAAGACAAACTTGGAGCAGAGGTGGCCAACTGCAGGAAATTACTCATCCGCTGCTGACATTAGGTTTTTGTCCTGTTTTCTTGACCTATAGACATCAGGATGGCTTTTGCAGACCTTTAAAGTCTTATGCATTCTATGTGAAACTCACCTGATGTAGCATTTCCCCATATTCCCCCACAGCAGAGGAACACACACTTCTAATCAGCAAGGTGTTGTGGCTTCTGTCCCACTCCATGACCTGCCATGTGGCCCAATGCGGTGCCTGCAGATCACAACATGGAAAGCATCCAGAGACCGTGTTGTGCTACCAGTAGGATGTACCCAACCTCTGAGTCCTCACATCAAGCAGCCCTGACAAGTAACATGCTCACCAAATAAAATGTGAGACTGCCATCCCTGTGCCAGTCCACAGGTTGGCTCACAAACTGGAAAGGAAAATGCTGCTGAGGTCTGTGCCAGGCAAGGAGGGAGGGCTTTCTCTAATACTTGCAGCTGAAATGTAAAATTCTGGACTTCAGCTATTGACCTTCAGAGCTTATGGTCATGCTCCGGTTTTCTGCATGTGCTTTTCTTAGCAGGTGAAGTTCCCACACAAATGAATGATACTTGTCAATTAAAAAAACCTCAACAAATCAACAAACAAAACAAACCAAAATGAGGAGAGGTATTCTCTGTATGGGAACATTGTGCAGACTTTTTAAATGAACTAGCACAGAAAGCTATTACACTTTGTATGCTTGTTCAGTTGGGAATGTAGACAAAAATTTCATTAACTCAATACACAGAAAAATAAAATGTGCTCACTGTTCCCTAACTTCATACATGCATATAAGAAAAGAACTGACAGAAACCTGATGTAAATCAGAATAGACATTCAATGTACTGATAGACAACCGGGCACTTGATTTCCCCATGCTCTCTATGAACTGAGAAGCAACCTCTCCTCAGTATTTTGATTAGCATAAGTGACTTTTTCAGGTTTCTCTACAGTTCATTAAAGAACTTTATCTCTGATCTTCTATTACTGTTCTTCTTTAAACTTCATTTTATCCAGAAATGCTCACAGATAAGTCAAAACTGGTTGCAGACAAATGAGTTCAGGTGCATTTTTATACCCATTACATGTAGTTGTTTTTTTTATTGACACAGCTGATAACAGCTATCATTTCCTCATATCTGTCACTCCCAACAGTGAAGAAGTTACTCCTGATGTTTCAGAATCTTGAAACGTTCTTTGTTTTACAGAGGTCATCCTCAGAGCTGAAAATGGGTCCTAATGCTTTGGAGGTCAGTGATCAGATTTTCCGTGTTATCTCCTCTCTTAGCTTATTTATTAATCGCTCAAGGACTTGAAAAAATGGTATTTTGACCTAGTAAATTAGTTTATCAAGTTAAAAATTGCTTACATGGTTCTGTTACTGATGCACATAGGAATAGATTTTGCCAAAGCACTAAGTGGATTAAAGTTCCTTGCATGTACATCACGCAGGGAGGTGCACATAGCACTCGGCCTGAACTAATGCCCCACCATGCTGAGCAGACAAGGGTAAAATACCCCAAAGTGCAAAAAAACCCCGCATCAGCACAGGCCGACTTGTATCCCTCGAGAAGCACACAGAGACGTGTATTCGGGTCGGAGAAACCTGTCCATGGAAAGGTATCCACCCAGGACCCTGGGCATCCCAGCAGCTGAATCCATGCGCTGGAACCAGGACTCGTCATCTCTCCCTACCTTTCTTTCTTTCTTTCTGTGCTTATATAGTAGGTCAGTTCATAACAATTTCCAGTAGTTTTCTAATAATACTTTCTGATTGTTTGCGGCCCCTCTGACTTTGGTCATTCCTTTCGACCCGGAGCATCCACGACTCTTGGGGGCCTCCTTCCCCTTCAGGGCGGGGCGGCGGCGGCCGGGAACCTTTCAGTGCGGCGCCGCTTCCCGCCCGGACGCAGCCGCAGGACGGCGCCCGCTGCCGCCGTTGCCGGGTAACGCGGCGGTGCGGCGGCGAAGGCGGCCCGGCCGGGCGGGGGCCGCGATGCTGGACCCGGACCGCGGGCTGTCCCTCACCATCGCGAGGGTCGTGCAGCGGCTGCAGGGCTCCAGCCTCCACTCACAGCTGGAGCGACAGGCCCGGGTGAGCCCTGACCTGCCGCTGTGCCCCCACGCACGCCTCTCTTCCGCGGTGCCCCTCCCCGGCGCTTTGTTCCTGGCCGTCGCCCCTGGCCCGTGTGGCCTCCGCATGGGCAGGGGGTCCGGGCCTCCCGCCGCCACTCGTCCCCTCCCTCTCTTCCTCCCGCTCCTCTCCCTCCTCGGCGGGGCCGGAGAGCAGTGTCTTTGGTTTCTAGAGCTGTGTTTATTGTGTCTTCCCTTGGGACCCAAGGATTTCGCAGTGAACACGAAGACTATCCGTCTGAAATCTCACTGCTTCAAATATAGGTCCTGAAACGAATTGGTTTTTTAATCTTTAATTTGGAGAGCTTTAAATTCGACCCACCCTCCCCGCTCCCGTAGTGCCCCTGAGAAAATGAGGATTTGGTGAAAAGAAGTGAAAAAAAAACCACGCATGGAAGTACATTTTAGTAGCTGGGAAAACATTTGCTTTTTTAATATTTAATAACTTATCCGTACTTGAAGCCAGATTTTCATATTTCAACTGAATTTAATTTAGTATGTTCCAGATTAAAATTGCGTCAATTTTCGTGATCATAATAACCTAGTCATGGTTCTGTAACAAATATTGTGCGTTAAGGAAATATTTTGGGTCGGGTTTTATAAAATCTTGTGCTTTTTGTTTTGGGGTTTTTTTTCAAACATTGCTTAAAATTATACAGGGCTTTTTTGTTGGTGGGGCTTTTTTTTTTGTTTTTTATTGTAGGATGCCATGTCCATTATCTGTCCATTAGTTTTGTTGCATTTTTAAATGAAACAGGATTTTCCTCTTTGAATGTCCCTAAAGCTTTCTATAGCAAGTGACATCACTGCCCGTCTTTCGTTTGTTTTGTATTTAAATTTGCTGATTTGGTCTCTAAATGCTTTTGTAAATGTGTGTCTGCCTTGCTTCTGTTGACAGGGCTTTTTAAGTATTTGAATAAGCAAATGTTCGTGACTTGAAGGGAGCTGGAATTATGGGAGAGTTTAGAGGCTGGGTTCTGCTAAATGTTGGGAAATTGAGTATCCTAAATAGCCTGACATGAGGAGTGGAGAGTCAGACCTTGTCCTCAAAACAGGCAGTGAACAGGGCTCTCTTTTAATAACTTCATTACTACTTATAACAAACCTGTGTGCACTCCCTTCTGCGTGCATTCTTTCATCCCTGTCTCTGGCAGGGCCTGATTTCACGGTCATTTGACACTTTGCATGGGTTTTTTGAGACCGGAGGAAGCATGGAGAAGGAAAAAAAAGTGTTTATATAGGTCAAATGATCGTTCTAGTCATATGAAGTGCTAAGGGGAAAGAAAAGAAATAGGGCAACAAATATCCAGGTTTATTCTTAGAGCTGTGTTTGAAAGGCTTATAATAGAAGGTTAAATCAGAGCTATAGATCAGTGTAGTGATCTGAAAGTTTATAGATAGGTCAATGATGGGATTTCTCAATCAAATGAATTATCTCTTAGAGACTGTAGTTTAAATTAGTAGGGCCAAATGTACACTGTGTTTGTCAGGAATCTGTGTGTTCGTGGTAGGGAGGGATTTTTTTATTGACCTTGCATGCATTTATGTTCTTTCATGTATGGAAGACTTGTTTTATTTATAATGTGTAGATAGTCGTGTTAGTGCTATACTATGCATTTGAGTGGCTCGTCTCATGTCCATCCCTTAGCAGCTGTGCAGAATTCTGAAAGTTTCTGAATTTTGCTTCACTCTGTATTAAATTACTGCTCGATATTCCTCCCATTGCATGGGGTATTGCTGGAGTTGCACTGTCAGACATGAAATCTTAGCTGTTGCTGTGCATCACACCTGAACTCCAGTTTACTGGTAGGATGTGATGGGGTTTTTTGTCTGCTGGTCAACAATGCTCAGTCTGCACCAGTTGTGATTTCGAAGGGTGGTCCCTGTTTAGGGGATTTCAAACTATTTTTGGAGATGCACACTGTATTTTGAGAAGTCTTTGGAATCAGTGCATCACAGTGAAACTTACTTTTGTTTTGGATATTTATACTGCAGTTGTACTTCACAAATATTCTTCATCCCTTGGTGTAGGAAATGACATTGCTGGTATTTGTTCCTCAAAAATATTTGCAATCTCTGAAAATATTAGAGTCAAAATGGATTGTAAGGTCTATTATAATATTGCCTGAAATTTTGAAAGAATGTATAGTCTTACAAATAGTATTTTAATTATTAACAAAAACTGTGTTTTGTAAATTCATCTCTTCTTTTATTGTCTAGGAAGGAGAGCTCAGAATGAACGGTTTCATTGATGAGTTAATAGGATTTTGGGGAAAACACAGGATCCTGACATTATTTGTGAGAGGTGATAGAGTAGCCCTGTGGTTATGAACCGATCAAACTGGTGCTTTGCTTGACTGTCACTGGAAGCCTGAGCTAGTGTCAAGGGCTGGGATACACAATCTCTTTGAAATAACTTTGGCATGGGCATCAAATGATTTGCTGTCACAGCTTGACCTCTGGGAATACCAAGAGAATCACATTTTTATCCCAAGGATTGAAGAAGAGGGGGTGTCATATGCATGTAAGTGATGAATGAATAAATAAATAAATGTTAGGTTGAGTTTTGATATATTGATAATGTTGCTGCAGCTAATAAGAGAGATTAATGCAGGAAAGAGTGCTAATGTGCCTATCATGTGCTTTGGAATATCTTTTGAACATGTTCTGTAGCATGTTTGAAAGGAAAGAGTAACAGTTACAAAGGGCCAAAATATTACGTAGTAACTTTTCAACAGGTAGAATTGCTGCTGGGGTTAGTGGGGCAACAGAGGAGATATCTCATTTTCTGGGCACAACTTCACTGTGCAGGTTTGTAATTAAATTTGTTTGGTTTTATCTTAATTTTTTCTCTTCCCTTTCTGAATTGTAAATGTTTATAAGGTAGGGATTAGAGGTGTTTAGAAAAACTAAGACATGGACATCTTCAAGGACAAAATGCAGTTTTAAAACAAATTATTTTGTGAAATCTTGCTAAAATTCTGTTTTAGGGAAAATCTGTGTCAGTGAACTGACAATAAAAATTCAGAGACATGAAAAAAGGGGTGCTAAAAGGTGCTACCTTTTTAGCACATTTTCATTTGCAGCCAATTCAGAAACTTCATTTTTCATAGTGTTTGAAGGAAGTTGGGCTTTATCAATCAATTAAGATTAATCAATCTTAATTTTTGTCCCATGCAAACCTCTAATAGAAATCAGTCTAACTCGGAGTTGCCCAGGACCTCTAGTGACCAGGGGCAAATAACAAGTAAAGTTAAAAAAAATTCCAAACAAAACCAACGAACAAACAAAAAGCTTCAGTAATTTATTCCTAAAGAACTTTTCTAAAACAGGATGAGACAATAAAATGAAAGATAAAGGTTCTAAATTATGTTTTAAATGGAACAAGAAAGACTCACAGTGCAAGGAGTCCCCCTGGGCATTGTCTGCATAAATGTTCTCAGATCTGTTTCTTGTAGGTATGTCTGGAGTGGGACAGCCTAAAGGGGAACTTGTTAAAAAGCACAGTAAGGGCTGTTAAAGTAGGCTAAAAGGGGTAATATAAGTGTAAAAATCAGGCCTGATACCCCATCCTACCCCACTGTAGCAGTTAAGTTTGGGAGTGAGAATAGATTGTAGGAGGTACCTGAAGGTATGAAGAAGGGTGGAGAGGAGATATCATGATCAGAAACACTGTCCCGAGGGGAATCTGCCGTGATTCTTTGAGTGGACCTGTGATAGAACCAGAAGGGTTTAAAGACAATACTGATCAGAGGGAGAGGTAAGGGTCTTTACAAGGCTTCAGATGGGGCAAAGGAGGAGAGGACTTGCTTTGGGAGCACTAGGAACATTGGAGCTGGAGTAGTGCCTGACTATGCTTCCAAAGACAGTGTAGGTAAGTAAGCTTAGAATAATTTGTGTGGAGTAAATGGTTTGCAAGATATCTTAGCATATCGTTTTCATGATATTTTTCACCAATTAAAAAAAAAAAGAAATTGATACCAATCTCAACTTAAATAAAAGATCAAATTAAGGAGGAGAATGTTTCTGTGCAATGTAGCATTTATTTAATAAAAATTAGCAAACAAATGTAGGCTCATGAGTCATCATAGATAATTAGTGGTTCATTTTCATGCATAGTATTTGGTAAAGGATTTACTATCCCTGCTGATAGAGCTTGTACCTTTGTTTTAAGTGGTTCAGCAGTAATATTTGTATTACAGTGAATTTTAAATTGAATGCAGTTGAGTATGTGTTGATCAGATGATGGAGTTCAGAAGCAATGCAAGCTTGATTGGCAGAGTAGTACTTTTTTAGTAATGTGGATTTTGTTTTTTGCCTTGTGTGTGTATTTTATTTTCAGCACTAACTTTATATACAAATAAAACCCAGAAAATTTATTGAACATTAAAATTACATCATTAAAATACATCCTCATATCTTGTAGCACAGCATAACATTTGAAGCTGTTTACTCCTATATGAGGCGGATTGAAGCTCTCTGTATATGCTACGTTATTTTTACTTGAATAAGAAAGTTCACAATACTTTTTCCCTTTGTGGTTCATGTGGAAATGTAGAAGGGTTGGAAAATTGTCAGTGTAATCAGGGTTTCACACTTGCTGAAATTTGTTTAGTTAGGCTCAGAATGATTCTTCTTTCTGTTACAGAAATGCGTAACCAAAAGTAAAATCTTTCCCTTAAAGTTGCAGGGTTTTAAGTTTCTAGTGAGTATTTATGTTGAAATTGTTGTGGTTGTGCTTGAAGTGGTTTTTACCAAGTCGGTTTGGTCCTGATAAAGTCCAGTTATGGTAGAACGGAGTACATAAGGAAAGGTGAATATTTATTCGCTTTCACTGAATTTACTTCTGCTAAAGATGGATTATATTTGGGGATTGTGCTTTATTGTAATTTGGGAAATAATAGCAATAAAACTGAAAAACATTGTGCACTTGTGCAAAATCATAATGAACGGTAATAAAAGCTTTGAGAGGGTACATGTTTATCTAAACAGAAAAGGCTTTGAAGAGAAATTACGGTGGATAGCCTGTAAAAATATTTAGATTGTGTGAAGTTATTTGCAGAACTGTTTGCAGCAGGATAAAAATATATGTTCACCTGATGCAGTTCCACATTTCAGTATAGTTGGATCACTTCTCTGCAGTGTTTATTCTTGTTGAGAAGAGAAATAGTTTAACACAGGAGTTATGCTGGAACACTTTGTACTGTCAAACGTCCTCTTTGTAGTATGTTGCTGGTCCTCTAGCTATTTTCCTGTACTTCTTTGAGTGCTGTGGTTGATGGATCATCTTTTGCGTGATCAATGCTGCTCCAGTCATGATGACTGAATGCCACTTTCAAATTTAGATGCTAATTTGCCAATCTCTGTGTTCTGTTCCTCTGTGAATCAATTTACTGTTTCCAGCAACCTTTTAATCTTACTGTTATGCTGTCCCTTTGCTTGCTTTCAGCCACATCAGTGTTGAGTGTTTGGATTTTCTTCCATCTTGGCATCCAGGTGGAGAGTACAGAGAGTACATGTAAAGTATCAGTTACGATGGTGACTGCCTGGATCTCAGGAGGACACCTTTCTAAAATCAAAGATGTACACACAAGATTGCTCGTGGTACCTTAGCCACCAGCAAATCTGGCAAAATTTTGGAAGTCCCCAAATTGTCCTACTGTTCTGTACAGCTGAAGAATGGGGGGTGCCAAGAAATGCTGTAATGATAGCTTGTTTTATGAAGGAATGTGGAAGAGACAAATGCTTCTTGATTCGCAAGAAGCTGACCAACACTGTAGAGGAACACAGACATCCAACACCTGGACCTCGGTGCCCTGTCCATAAGATTATGCACAATGCTAGTTTTGCAGGGAAAAATTGTTAGACATTAACATCCATTAAAAGTAATTTGTTATTTCTTGCTGAAATGTGCTACTTTCATTCCTATTTTCTTTCAGGGCTCTGTATTGGCCTGACTCAGCATCTGAATATTTGACTATCCCTGTTCTAGCTGTCGCCCTTTGCCTTCATGGATTGTTCTTTTATATTGCTCACTCTCTATTGCCCTGCTTGTGATAGTCTCCTTACAGTAACAGATATTATTTTTTTTTTTAGAAGTAAGATACTCTTTCATCAAGATGCGTGTATTGAAATTGATAGCTCTACCTAGGTGTTTGCTGCATTTTGATCATGCAGGAAATTAATTCAGTTCATGAGTATAAATCTTGTCAATGTGGGGTTTTTTCCCAATAAATCTTAGCCAGGCATTTTTATCTGCACAAAATTGTAGTAATGCTTTTTTATATAAATAAAATTTTGTCAATATATTTTTCATTCTATCAAAAAATCACAGGGGATAAAAATGCCAATGAGACTTAGTATGTTGTACCAAGCAGTTTTAAAAAAACCGACCCTGCCTGAAATATAAGCACCTAAATGTGTTTTCCAGCATAGTACAACACAGAAATAAGTTAGATCAGTTAATCCAGAGGAAAAACAGGATTGTGTGGGAGACCTGGGCTAGTAATTTTGGAACATCAGCTGTGCTAAGTTCCCTTGATTCCTCAATTTAGTTCCCATAAACACCCATATAAATTCCGAAGAGGTACCATACTGTTAAGTTATAGCAAAACAGTTCTGAAGAGAGTTCCTTTCACTTACCAAAATGAGTGTTTTCCCTTGTTGTATTACACAGAACTAGAGTATAGGCTGTGTTAGAGCTGGCTGCAGCTGCCGGCTGGACTGTTTGCCACATTCTCAGGTGTCTAATTTCTGATTTGAAAAGCGATCAGCAATCCAGTGGGCAATGAGTCCCTAACAGTTTCTGTGGCTCTCTTGTTCTGCTTAGCATTTAGGAATGTATTGATCGTAGTACAGAAGTAAACAAAAGGGAGAGTGTGAATGGGAGGAGGCTTTCGCAGTTGAACCTTGAATTGGTGTAAGTGGAGACAAAAGTGCCCCCATAATCTGGGGGGGAATTTTCACGTTTCTTATGTGAAAATTTGTCTCAGTAGAGCTTTTTTTAGCCAAGAGAAGGGAAAGGACATGCTAAAGATGCTAAAGATAGATGCTTTGATAAATTAAAGGTTAGCCTAAGAATATTGGCTGCAGCTGCAGCAGGGCTAGGAGTAATGAAATAGAACTTGACTGAATACATGGGCATGAAGAGACAAAGGTGGAGGTTGATGCACTAATGTAATCCTTGGAGAAAATTTTCCCCAATGTGCTCTCGTTTCCTTTTTGACTGCCTTTCTGCTGCATACAGGAGAGTTGCTGGATTTTATATTCTGCAGCTGGGAAACAGGCTCTGTTGGGAACAATGGTTTACAAGAAAGACTTCCGTTGTTCTTTTAGCCTGACGGGGAAAATGGGAAATAGTCTGTGGACTGAACTCCTTAATGCCTTCTAATGCAGTATACTGCATCAATTTCCAGAATTGCCAGGAATCTCCAAAAAATCCCCTGTTCTTGTCAATAGGAGTGTCAGATAGTCCTTAATAAGCCAAGAGCTCACAGGTGCGTGAACAGCAGAGAATTAAAATACTGTTCTGATTGCACTTCCTTCATTTCTTGCACTGTTTACAGTGTCAAGATAATTAGCCCACTTTTTAGTAGCTTGTACAGGAGCTTTCTTTTTTTGTGTGATTCATCATCTGTCAATGAGTTGTATTTGTGAGGGGTTTTTTTTGCATATCTGGGAAGTGTACCAGGCCTGACAGGTAAACACCCCATGGACCCTGAGATTAAAATTAGCCATATTTAACTCAAAGACAAAGCTGAACATTTACAAAAAAGTGCACAAAAACTTCTGAGGAACAGTATGGCAAGATCTGCCCTGCTTGATGTGTGTTACTTTATTTAAAATTCCCACAGGAGATGTACAAAACCACTGCCTTGCAGCAGAAAAAACCCTCAGCCTGACAAACGTTGTCCAAAAAGGACATAGGACTTTCCATCAAAGTAGCTTCAGAAGGAATCCTTCATAAAATACTCCTTGAGGTTTTTGCTCAAAAGGGTATTTTGTGAGCTGCGCTAGAACTCCCATAAAAGTCTTTGTTTCCCTGACATCAGCAACAATCCTTTGCCAGCTTTTACCATTGTGCTGAATAGAATACGTGTTTGTCATTTGACATGAGAATTATGCAACTCACCACACCTTATGGTCTGTGCTTATGAAGAATTTTCTTTCTTAGAAGCATGCTTAAAGTCTCTTTGCTATTGCAGTCAATAAACCAAACATAAATGCCTTCCTTACCTGTAATGGCAAGGGGACTTGAAAGGAGCAGAAATGCTGATGCTGTCATTCTCTGCATTGTTGTGCATTCCTCTTTTCATCTGTGGAAAATGGAAAGGTTTCCTTAAAATTGTGAATTCACCTAGACCAGCTTTTCCAGCACAGAAACACCCTTTTCTATGTATAAACTGTAAGGCGAATTATAGGATTTTGGAGTTTTAGTTGTGTGTGATGGACTTAAAGCGCGCCATGCTGTCAGCAGTGCTGTTAGGGCTGGCAAACTGCACAAAGTTGGTGAAAGATTATTTTTAATTGCAGGATAACTTACTGCAATAGAATCAGTAGCTGATAGGCCTACAGCATATTGTTGAGTAGCTTTTGGTAAGAGATGTCTCACATTTCTATGTAGATGATAGGGCCATATGTTTCTAACATATGCCTGGAGCTGTCATGGCTGTGGAGTAAGTTGCACACAGATCTTCTGGTGTTATTTTCAAGTTAGCAGCCACGGTTGCTATTTTTTTTCTAAACCTTTAGCTTTATTACCTGATGTTAATCAGCTATTGCCATGTACTGTGTTTAGGAGAATATATATTAGAATGCACTTAACAGAAACTTCTGAGTTTCTTCTTGTCCTCTCGGACCTTTGTGATGTATTCGTTTTCTTCTCTTGGTCTAGCTGTAGAAGAAGGAGATGCTATAGCAGCTGGTCCTGCTGTTGCTGAAAGATCTGCAGCACCATCTGTGTGGTAGTGTCATGGTATGGTAGTGTCGTGGTATGGTTGTAAAGCTGGGTAGTGCCTAATTGTCTCTGTTCAGTGCATTTCATTACAAGAGGTCATACATACCCAGTAGTCACAGCTGCAGTAGGGAATGATTGGTGCACAGTCAGGTTTTCTGGTTTGAAAATGGCATTTCTTATCTGAAAGAGGTGAACTGTGGGATGTTAAGTGAAAAATTATGGAATGTTTTCAGTTTTATTCTTTCAGGTGAAATACAGTGACTGGCTTCTAGTTTTTTCCATGTGTACCTTATGACCAATTCCTTAATGTGTATAGCCTAGCATTTGTGCTGAGTATGTGGGGTGTTTACTCAGATTATTTAACATATATATTTATATGCATTCATTGCATATTCTACTCCATTCTCTCTCCTTCCCCACATATACCTTTTAGCATTGATGTAAAAGGCAAAGACATTGAGTGAGAAAAAAGTTAACTGATATTTTTGACTGCAATAGCCATTTGCTCAAGGAAGGAGTTTGCTTTGTGTGTAACCTTAAGCATGTTTATTACTTGCTGTGTAACTTAATGTAATTTCTCTTTAGGGCTTGATGCTTATTTATTTATTTTTCATATTAGGTTAGCCTACACAAGCCAGAAATTAAGCTGGAATCACTAAAAGAGGATATTAAGGATTTTCTGAAGACATCAGGTTTGTAATACTTCATCAATACATTTGTGAATAGTATAGATTTATGTAAGAACATATGGATGTAAGTGATGAAAATAGTAGTTTGTGCAGCTTGGTGTCTTGTCACTGACAGTAGCCACAAGCAGACATTCAGTGATTCCAGATTATTAAACCAGATAAAGAAAATTAAAAGGGAAGATGTTCCTTTTTAAAAGGGAAAGATTGCATCTGCATTTTGAAAAACATACTATGCAGAGAAGTGCTTTTATCATTTTATAAGGTGCTGGTGATCTTTTTGAAAGTTCGGAGTAAAATGAGAGTTCAGTCACTTCTGAAAATGGAAATTAACTTTCATGGAAATACTTCTGAAAATTTTACCTTTAGTTAAATTTCCAATTTGCATTGGAAGTTGTAGGCTGTGTAACTATAATGTGAGGATCTTATGATAAGTGATCTAAGATTTATAATCATCAGGAGCACTGTGTCTATTAATATTAATTGTTGGTTTAATTAAATTATGGCTTTGAAAAAATAGAACGTAATTTTTTTAACCAAAACTGCGTTGTAATTATTTGAACAGCAGATGGAAATGAAGGATATTTGGTCTTTATAGAGGTTTCAACTTGCAGTTTTCCTATCTTAATTAGATTAAGGTTTCCTTGTCTCTTCCTGTCTGTCTGGTAGGTAGACATGAACCGAGATCAGACATAAAACTCCAGTGACTGCAAGACAACCTCTGATTGATGTTCTTTTAGTATTAATTCCTAAAGTTGTCTTCTGGTTGTTTTTTTATTTTAACAGGTTGGGAAAAGAAGCTTCAGAATGCTGTTTATAGTGAACTCAATGTGTGAGTTTATTTAGTATTTTTACTTAATGAGTTCTACGTATATGATTTACTTTTGATCCATTTGTATATAGAGGTGTATGGTGTGTTAGTAGAATCTGCAATATCTTTCATAGCAAGGGTACCTGCTCAATTTCTGTTTTTAAAGTGCCATTATTTCTTTTTCATCCTAGGGAAAATACTGGACTCAAGTGCAGTTTAAAGAATGAGTGATATAAATATCACCACATTTTGTAGTTACTTTGCTGTTTACTTTTTTGCTTTACGTCCAAAGGTACCAAGGGTCATAATATAAGCCTTGTGTAAATGAGGTAGTTGCTGCAAATGAGTTTTAATTGAGGTGTTTATCAAAGCATTGCACATATTTGTTGTATTATTTTTAAAAATCTTTAAGATATTGGATCTCTAGGCTTCCCAGGTCAGTGCTTATCATGCTTGGGATATGGTTATAAGCATGGTAAAATTTGTCAAGTTTCCTTTTTTGTTATTGTTCAGCAAACTTTGGATTAGACTTCTGGGAAGCATAATTTTTCTTTACATTCTGGCACAGTGGAAAGGTGAATTTCATAACAGATATAGCCATAAATGCAATTATAAAATAAGAAATGTGTGTGCAAATCTATTTGTGCTAATTTAAATAAGCTTATTAGAGTTACCAGTTTAGCAGTTTAGATAAATGTATCTTTAGTAGTATGAGGGACTTAATTCAGCAAAATGCTTCTATCTGTTAGTAAGGATTCATCTTCATCATAACTTTCCAGGGAAAAATATTTACCTGTCTCTAGGGCTAATGCACGGAAATAAGCAGCAAAATAATGAAATTAGCCCTGGAAAATTGAAATTAACTATGAACACCATGATTTCATGAGCATTATGGAAAAGCCAAGAAACAGCATTGCTCAAATCTGTTGGTATTGATTCCATTTTATGCACTGGGACAGAATAATGCAGAACAAATTTGCAGCAAGTACAAGAATGACCTTATCAGATAAAAAATGGGAAGAAATTTGGGGAGGGTTTCCCAAAAACATATGATAGGAACTGATTGAATACATTCAAACAAATGAAAATTCAAGCTAACTATTAGAGAAGCTATGTGTAAATTTTGTTTCCTGAAAGACATTTGAGACACTTTAAATTAAGCTGGATAAAATGTTTGGCAAAAACTCGTTGGAAATAATCTGCACTACTGAAAGATAAATTAGTGTTTTGGTTTGGTTTTTAATTTTTGTTCCAGCTTTTATATTTAGCATAATGCAATTTATGAGTGGATATTCACCTTTGCTTTGGTCAACACCTCAAAATTCTAATTACTTTAGACGTATACATGTTCACTATTGATTTTTAAAAGGAGATTCCCAAAAACATATATGGTCTCTTGAAAAAATGTGATGACTTGGAGAGTGAAAGTTCCAGGGAATCATAAAGATGACATGATGTGAAGAGAATACACTTTTAAAATACCTGATTTATTAATGTAATTATTTGATTTTTACAAATACGTGAAACTATAAGGGAGCGTTATTTTTAATACGAGAACTTGTGTTGAAATATTCTTAATTCTTACATATTGTTATCATGTTTGTATCCATAGAATGGATGAGGAAAAAATACTTCTAAAAATAATACTTAGTTTTGATCAACATACACTTGTGTTTTTACTAGTGCTCTCATGAAAGAAGTTACATTTAGATTTACAATTACAGGATTAATTAAGCAAAATAAAAGATCAGAATATTTAAAGTTTACTATATTTTCTTCTTAAGGTTTCCTTCTGCCTGTCATCCTGCAGCACCGCCTGAGCATATTAAAGAACCTTTAGCCTATATGAGGAAAGCACAGGTTGGTGGTTATCAATTTTCCTTTAAGATCAGATCTTTAATTAGACTGTTTGAGATTTACTCTGTAGAATGTTATTGTATTTTTAGGTTTTATGCCTTAGGAAAAGCACAGATTTGTAAATGCATCAAAGTTAATATTGTATATGTGACAAAATGCTCAAGTAATTCTCCAGCCGTGAAGGAAGTAGGATATAGTGGCAGGTAGGTGAAAAATGTAGAATAAAGATGATGTGAATATGTCAAAGAAGATAATTTGGTTACACTGAGAAGAAGAAAAGGCGTAGCTATAGGTCATTTCACTTAGTGTTACAAAAACATTTTTTTGAAGAGACACAGGCAGTTTCATAATGAAAGATAACAGGTTGAAGAGATAGCGAGATCTTCAGAAAGAAAAGATGTATTTAGTACGTAGAAATGTGAAAGGAAGATGAAAAATAAAGAGCTAAGGAGCTTATGGCATATTGAAGGAGAATAAGAGAAACTGGACTATAGAGATTAAATGAGGATTTTTGGTGTCAGGAAAAAATGCTTTTGCTTAGTTGGTTTTATTTTTTTGCCAATATATGCCATTTGAAATAAGCAAAAAAAAAATCCACATAAAACTATAAAGAAAAATGAATGAGCTTCGATAATATGATCTAACCAAAACATCTGAGGTAGGGATAAAAGTGTATTTAACTACACTGTGCCTAGAAATACATTGCAGTATTCTACAAGATACTCAACAAACTGTGTTACTTCTACAATCGTATTGTTGTTTATTCCACTAAGTCTTATCTCTCTGTCCCGGGTTTCAGTCTTTAGGATTTGGGGATAAAGATTGCTTTAATCAATTTTTCTTATGTGGTGTGAAATGTAATGCCACAATTTGCTGCCTGAAAAGAATCACTGTTATTAGTTTATTAATTCAAAAAGCACAGAGATATATCTATATGCATGTTTGTCTAAACAAGTGTTATGGGTTATTATTTTACAAAAGTGTGTTTAATACTTGCAGTATTTTTAGCTGTATGTAGAAAGGCCTGTTATTCCAGTAGTTTAAAAATGAGCAGGAGAAGTCCTGTCTTTGCTAGTTTCAAAATTTGATAGCCATATTTCAAAGAGTGTTAGTCATTCATGTCCTCTGGGTGGGTTAACCCTGGTAGGCAGCTCAGCCACTCACTCACTTTCCTCCAGTAAAACAGGAGAGAATCTAAAGGGCGAAAGTGAGAAATTGTGTTACAAAGACAGTTTAATTGGCAAAGCAAAAGCTATGCATCAACAAAACAAAATAGGAATATATTCATTTCTTTCCATCGTCGGGCAACTTTTGTCCCAGCTTCTTTACGTGGAACATGATTTTGTATGGTCTGGAATATCCCATTGCTCACTAGGGGTCAGCTGTTCTTGCTCTGTCTCCTCCCAATTTCTTGTGCACTCCCAGCCTCTTTGCCATTGGAGAAGCATTAGAAACAGAAAAGACCTTGAAGCTATGTATGCACTTCTCAGCAACAGCTAAAACATTGGTGTGTTATCAACACCCTTTTGGTCACAAATCCAAAAGACAGCACCATACCAACTACTATGAAGAAAATTATCCCAGCCAAAACCAGTAGATGCTTTTTCAAACCGTTTCTTGAAATACAGCTCTTTGATAAAGACTCGTGAATCCTTTCCATAGAGAAATATTTGTAAATGATGATAGTTGTGAAATAGTAATAAATGCACAGTTAGGGAACTAATATCTTTTCTAAAACCACTGAGATGTATGCAGATGTTTGATTTTCAAGATGACACACATTTATCACTGTAGATAATGGGCCTGTAATAAAACAAGCATCATCAGATCAATTGAATCTCAACTAGGTTTTGTTTTGTTACTCTTTTTGATTAAAGAGCAATAAACAGTGTAAAAAGCTTACAAAGTCAGTGTTTCAATGATTTTGTTTGTTTAAAATATTTGGAAATAGCTGAAATGCAAGTATACAGGTTGCTAATACCTTTTGGAAGAGAGATAAAAGTGTTGCTTCCATAGGTATTGAAAATCTAATTAATGTTTTGAAAGTAGAAGATTGTTTTTTGTTTTATTTGTAGGTAGATTTTTTTTTTTACTTTATTTTCATTTAGCATCACAGCAATTGGAAAAAAATATTTTGGTCCTATCATCAAAATTTGTCCCCATAGAAAAATGTTCATATAAGTCATATTTGTCATATTCTATTTTTATTAGGTACAGTCACCATTTAAGATGCTGTTTCCATTGTTGCAAGTTTGTTGACAATTTCTTTATCCTTTTCCATCTTGATTAATTTTGCTCTGTTTCAGAATTCTGGAAGTAAGGGTACTACTCCCTGAAAACCATCTTTAAGAGCTATTGGAATGACTTTGAATCAGTGATTAAAACTAGATTAATATTTTTCTAGAGTAGGTATTAAAATGTTCATAATTAACCCTTTTTCTCCTCACATTGGTTCTGTTTTCTCATAGGTGGCAGACTGATGTTTTTATATTGCTTTCTTTTCCTACCTCAAAAGAAAACGAGGTTTCTAGTAAAGGACAGAACATTAATGGCAATGAATAGTAATGCTGAAAGTCACAGAATTATAGAATGATTGGGGTTGGGAGGGACCTTAAAGATCATCTAGTTTCAACCTTCCCTTGCCAGGATACCTCCCACTAGATCAGGTTGCTCAGAGCCCCATCCAACTTGTCCTTGAACACTTTCAGGCATGGGGCATCCACAGCTTCTCTGGGCAACCTATTCAATGTCTCACCACTCTCACAGTAAGATGTAATTCTTCTTCATATCCCATCTAAACCTACCCTTTCAGTTTAAATCCATTCCCTCTTGTCCTATCACTACATGCCCTTGTTAAAAATCCTTCTCTCCCCCCTTCAGGGGGGAGCCTTTAGCTGTTGGAAACCATTCTGTGATTGTATGAAATTGTTTTCAAATTGCAGTACTACCTTCCTCAGTTTTGGCTATTTTATTGAATGTTGTAATTGTAACCATAGCAATCCTAATGCTGTGTTTTCTTTGTGTTAAATTTTTTCATAAGACTAGAGGAATCATCTTGTTAAATGTATTGTTCCCGTCAATAAAATGACTTTATGAGCTCTACCTCTGCCTTTCATTTCAGTCAAGAGCAGTGCATTCTGTTTCTGCTCACTTCAGCTAACTGCTGTCCTGGAGAGAGGCATGGTATCTTGCTTGAAAGGGCTGTATAACCCTCACTTCTGTTTTGACTTTTTTGCATTTGAGTATCTTTTACTGGGTAGAGTCTTGAAAGCTGAATTATGTCTGTGTATAAGTGGTTTATTACCAACATGTTGCATCTCCGAAGCAATAAGTGGATTAATGTCTGGTGTGGCAGTTTTAAGTCACACCAAGAGTGTTGACCTCCATTGCTCCTTGGAATTAGATGGATCTTGGTCTTGCAGAGCTGCCATCTGCCTCTTCTATGCTTCTTTTGTAGCTTCCGTATCTTTAAGCATATCTGTGCTATTCCCCTCCCTATCTCCGCCCACCTGTCCTCCCTTAATTTTGATGATATTATGAAGTGATGGTGCCAATGGTCCCAAACGGAGTGGAGGAAGGCTGCTTCAGAAGGGAGAGTCTCTGTGCAGAAAAACTTGGATATACTGGAAGAGGGGGCTAATGAGCCTTATGGTGTACAAGCACAAATCTAAGGCCTGGAATGTGGGCAGACATAAACCGGGAGTGCAGCACAGGCTGGGATCTACCTGTCTGGGGAGCAGCCTGAAGGAAATAAACCAGAAGGACCTGGTGCATAACAAGCTCCATATGAGTGGACAGTATGCTGCTGCAGCAAAGAAAGGCAACAGAATGCTGGGTTGCATCAATGCTGGCATCACCAGCAGAGATAAAGAAGTCGTTATCCCACTCTGCTTAGCACTTGTCAGGTCACATCTGGAGTACTGTGTTCAGTTTTGGTCCCCATTGTACAATAAAGGATGTGGACAGACTGGAGAGGGTCCAGAGAAGGGCCACAGAGATGTTCAAAGAACTGGGAAGCCTGACAGGTGAGGAAAGGCTGAGAGAGCTGGATTTGTTCAGCCTTGAGAAAAGGAGGCTTAGGGGAGACCTTATCCCCATGTTCCAGTATTTAAAGGGTGGCTACAGAGAAAATGGAGACTCCTTTTGACAAAGAGTCACATGGAAAAGATGAGAAGTAATGGGGGCAAGTTACTCCTGGGGAGATTCTGATTGGACAGAGGAGGAAAATTTTTCACATTGGGAACAATCAGCCATTGGAATAATCTCCTTCGGGAGACAACATTGGACACAGGATTTGGCTGGACAGGAGGCCGGGCCCTCTGATCTAGACCATGCTTTTGCAAAAAAAGGCTGTACCTTTAACTTTGGTTTTGCTACTACTACCTGTGTATTCTCCATCCACTTTCTTATCCTGTATGGCCTAGTAGTCTTCATGCTTTCTCACTTCTTATTTCTGTAGCAACAAAACCTCACTTCTTAGCAACATAGTAAATGCTCAATACTACGCCTTTGTGAGAGATGAACCAGTTGTGGCATGGTGTTGTGTAACTGCAGCATTTGAAAGGAATTTAAATATGATATTACAGTTAAGGAAAAATATTATACAGAGTATGATAAAAAATATGCGCTTTGAAAAACATTCTTTACCGTCAAAACTCAGATCTGTTTTGGTTATGCAAAAGAAAGTGATGGGATGACTTGATTGTGAGGAAAAATTTCTGGTGAAAGATAGCTATTTTTTTTGATGGAAAAAGATATGAGAGGATCTTGTAAATGATCTCGTAAGTGGAAGCTGAAATGAAACAATTATAGACAAGATTTAAATTTGTTTATTAACAGAACAGTTGAACATCTGCCCTTCCCTTGTTTTGCTTCCTGTCTAATAAACTGCAGCCTCTTTTGGACAGAACTTTGAGGAGCATGGTTAAATAGTAACTAACTGTTGTAGAATTTGTGTCTAGGGCAAATTACAAGTAATAAATAGAACTAAATGAAATTAAGAGGAGTCTTTGCATTCATGTGGTCGAGGTCTGGCTTGTCATCCACAGAAAACTAAATTAAGTATAAACCCACCAGTGGTGCTGTAATCACGGAAGCAAAATACTAAGTCCGTTGACAAGGAAGTCAATACTAACTGGCATTAACTTCAGAGGAATTAGCCAAGGATTAGCCACTATTGAAGCTTAATGCAATGGTCAGAAGAATCTGGTTGCTTTTTAAGCTGTCCACTGGCTACTGAGGTATTGTCTACTTCTGGTTTTCTATGATTAGAGAACTATTTTCTGAGCATTGTGTTAGAAGAACTATTTTTTTAAGCATTACAGAATACCAAATTTTTAACTTTCCTTAATTTCTGACATCTAAGATACATTTTGTGGAGAAAGATTGCCAGTCTCTTCAGCTCACAAAGTGGAGAAAGCATTTGCTATGCACAGTTGATTGACCTCTTAAAATTGTTTGAAAAATTTGTTAAATGTTGATCTATAAAGAAGCTTGATCATTAGGCATATATAAAAATCAGTAATTGTGAAATACATGCTTTGAGATCTAAAATATGAACAACTAAATTTTCTGGTTCTTTATCGTGTTGTAAAGAGTGAAATCTATTTGATCTATTGCTTCCATGTAAAGAAGCATGTAAATACTCCATATTTTTGCAGATGTCAGTCAGTGACTCTTGTTATCCTTTTATATATAGATGAGTTCAAAAACATGATTGTTATTACACGGTAAATTCAATTTTCAGGAAAAAGAAATTCCTTATAATTTATCTTTTGTGTGTGTTGTAGGGGAGCTGGGAGAAGCGAATTCTGAAAAGTCTGAACAGCATGTGCGCAGAACTCAATATCCCACTAGCACAGAAGGTAATGTTTTGTTAATTTTCTGTTGTCATACTGACATTTTCTCTTAAATTAAGCCTTGTCTTGCGCACTTGTAATGTAATCTTCATTTTACACGTGGCTATCAAGAGCTATAGGTTCAGTATCTAAATAATTTTAATGCAGAATAATTTTCAGAGATGGTGGCAATGAATGCGTCAGCTCAACTTGAGAGAAGATTAAGGCTCTAGGTAGATTTTCCTCTTTGCTGTTGCAGTAACTATCTTCTTGAGGGAGCAGCATGTTGGAAAGCTAATTACTGTGTTCATTGCTCTTAACAGAGTATTTTGTGTGCAGACTCAGCTGTAGAAGTTGAGCAGCCTGTGTGTGATACAGCTGTACTTTGTGTGCAGAGAAGGCTGTAGTTGAACTGGTACATGAGGAGAGAGAGATACTGGTACATTGCTGATTTTGTTTGTCATTCATTCTGGTCTGGGTTTTTTGGGTTTTTTTATTAATATAGATGCTTTAATTTTAAAGATCATGGAATTAGGGAGTAATGTTAGAATGTTTTGTTCATTCTCCTGTTATACCTCTGTGATAGGTGGCAGAACCTCTATGGTTCATCATGAGATAAAGGATGCAGCTGTATTTGTTTTTCATGACTGCCAGGGACAGGAATTTGATAAAGTCCAACAGCTCCATGGAATGGGTAGTAAATCTTCAGTAACATGAAATTGAGTACTAAATATCCTAAATACATTGCTAAACACCTGAAACTATTTAATGGGCTCCTTTTCTTCCTGGAACTGGAACTTGGGCTTTCTACAGTGTAATGTACTTCAAACTAGGGATAATTTGTAAGCAAAGAAGTGTGTAATGATATTCTGTGAAACGTTGCATTAATATGTAGTTGAAATGAATACGTATTTGAAATAGGCATGTTTTTATTCATTCTGTTAAAAAAAAAGAAGTTACACTTTTTTGTGCCTTTCAGAGGCCTGTAAATGAACAAAAAGAACTGCTTAATAAGTGGAATGAAATGGGAACTGATGAGCCAGGTAAGGTCAACTAAATTTACATGCATTAAATTTTTGTACGTAGAAAGGCAGCATGCACATCTTACTTACCAGTCAAAGGCTAATCTAATCTCTTCAAGGCAAATTGATTTCGATCTTTCTTTCATTGGTCATATGTCATTATGCATAAATAAATACTTATTTTGTTGTTATTTTGTTTCAAGTTGTTGTACTAATATTGAATCATTACTGAGAGGTTATTGTATAATACTCCATGTTCCAGTGCTTTAGAGATTTATTCAACTAGGACACAGCTTCTCTTATGGTAAACTCAGGCTAACAGAAAATGTTCAGAACTACGGATAACTAAGCTCAGATGTTTTCTTGACAAAAGATAAAAATAACTCCTGCACAGAATAATCAGTGATATTATACTTTGGGAGAGCAAGGCTAACTCTCATGTTAGTTCATAGCCAAGTTCCTTAAAAAGGATTTTGCAGAGATGCTGGTTTGTGTCACAGTACACCTCTCTGATGGCAAACACTTTTCATAGATGGTTTAGTACTACTCCCCAGTTTTCATTTGACAGCAATACATGTAGTTCAACAATCTAAGCTGTTAAAAAATACCCTGCTTTTGAATATCATATCTCTCCTAAGTCTATGAATGGTTCAGTCTAAACACCTATGAGGATAAAGTAAAAGCTTCCTATGATGGCTGTTCACTTCACAGAATCATAGAATGGTTTGGTCTGGAAGGGTCACCCTCCATTTATCTGGGGTTTACAAAAATAAGGCATTATCTGTAGCATAATCATGAATATGTGGTGGTTGTTGCCATGATATTTGTGATGATGTTATTTTGACCTTTGCTCTAATCTGTTATTTAAATTGCTGGATCATGTTATAGATATGGCACATGTTTTTTTCATCTTTTGGTTTTAACATAGTGTCATTAAAATCTTACTTCAGATCTAAGTCTTTTCCGGCCTGTTTATGCACCTAAAGATTTTCTTGAGGTAAGCATCTGTGAAACAATACTCAGCCATTGGCTTGTATCCATTATAGTCTTTTATGTGAAGTGGGAAAAATAATTGTTAAGTGTATTTCATACTAGTTGTCATTTACAGCAAGTGAAATTTGGCATGGCTTTTATGAGTCCAGGTTTGGTTTACAAAGCCAAATGCTGTTGTCCAGTTTTTTTTATAACTGCATTTTTAAATTGTACCTGTGATAAACTTCTCCAAAGCATACTCTGGGCACAACTTTTTTTCTCTGAGAGCGATTCTCAACTGATTTTGTAAACCATTTTACATTTTAAATTCCAATAGAATAAGCTCATAAAACACAATACGTGAAGCTGATAGACTGTTTGATAGTAGATTGCAGACTTGTATGCAGTTGAAGTTGTAGGTTGTCTAGGAAGACTGTAAAAAAACAAACATGAAACTGTGGAATTTCAAGGCTTTTGTATGTAATAAAATCGAACCATTAAAAAATTTGTGACTGTGGAATCTTTAAAGTCTGATATGTCAGTATTATTCATCATTTTCTATGACTCAAGCACAGAACATCATAGTAAAACAACTTATTACATATTACTCCTTTTGTTCAGTTAATCAAAATAATATTGAAAATGTTTTATTTTGTTTTCCATCATTGTACTAACAGCTGTGGTGTATTTTTAATCTTGGATCTGCAAATAAATCTGTCTGTTTTTTTAGCTTTATTCAGTGACCCTCATGATCACTCTCTTTTCTTTTATACTGTTTTCTTTCCAGAGTTTGCAGTTTCTTTAAATTTACAAGTCTGACAGTGAGATTAAATGGTATTAGAATACTTACAAGAGTGAGAGTTGTAGAGGTATGATGTTACAAAAGAATTTCGTAAGAGCTGGAAATTCATGTTAGAAAGAATCTTTGCAGTTCAACATCATATCAAAATCTATACCTTGCAATAACAGTATGTAGGAGACTGTAAATTCCTTTATAGATCACAGTTACTTACCTTGGCATGATTCCTTGTCCTTTAAATTTTATATTTGCCTTAGGTTTTCAATTCTGTAATTTTTTTTCTTATATGAAATAAATATTTTGATACATTGTTATTTAGTAAGGAATTATTTTAGTAGCAAATTATGTAGCATTTTTATTGGAAGCTCTGTGAGATTGCCAGTGTAAGTGTAAGTGTAAGAAGATGGATAAAAATTCTTTCAGAAAAAAGTAATACTAAAGAATATCCTAGATACTGTATCCATCAGAAATATACTGTTGGCATTGGAATAGCTTCAATGAGGAAGTAAATTTTAGTCAAGACATTACTAGGTAGCCAGTACTTAATCTCATATATCAAAAATTATTTATGCTTTTTTATTTCATAATTTGAGCTGACTTTTCTAAGTAGAATATGTTAGCTTCCTTTAAAATTTAAATCCTTTTTGATTTTGAAAATGTTGAGATATAATTTGATAATTTGGGTCTATATATAAGTTGTGGGAAATGGTTTTGTGCTGAATGTACTGTTTGTAATACTGATGATGTTGTGAAGAGTTCTGAATGTAAGCAAGAAATGACATAGCTACAATTTTTAAGGTACTGATGAATCTTCGAAACCCAAATTATGAAAATGGAGAACAGCCTAGTTTCAGAAATCATTTGGGGCTAATTCAGGTTCCTTTAAAAGTTAAAGATATCCCAGAATTGGTAAGTATATTATTTTCTTATAAGAGGTTTCTGTTAGAGTTACTTTTTCTTGTTAATGAAAATGATTCTAAAGAATAAAAAAGCATATTAGTATCATTGTAAGTTTCTCCTTTTGAAAGTGAAAACTCAATCTAAATGTGTTGTTAAAATACAGAGCATAAAGAAGTTCTATGAAAAATCATTTTTAATGAGAAATAAAACATAAACAGTAAATTTTCTACCATTAGGGAGGTTTTCATTTTATGCCACACAGGTTTAATTTGTGCCAAAAATACACTTCTGTACATGTTTTTCACTTAATAATTTTTTTTTCTGTACAGGAAACTTCAAATTTATAGCACATCTTAATTCTGCAGATGCTGTACAAGATCAGTAGCCTGACAATGAGTTAACTTCTGACTTTCTTCTCAATACAGTTTTAAATTCCTTTATTGCCAGGTTGTAAATGAAAAGAAATGTTTGAGTACTAGTGTATTATAATTGGAAAATAGGAGAGTTTTTCTAAATGCTTCACTGATGAGGCTCTTGGAGATTTTATGCTGCTGGAAAAACTTTCACCTGTGTTGGAAAAGAGGTGGGAATTAGAGATCCTTAACCTGATTTTTCATTCACCACTTCACGACATCCAGATGTAGCTCATACTTGACATGCAAACTGGGGCTTATAACTAAAACTAGAGTAAGAATTGATGTGAGATTCTGTTTCAAATGTATGCATTTAGAACTTAATTTGGTTTAGAAAATATTCACATTAAGCCTTTCAGAAGAAATCTCAAGTGATTTAGAGAATTAAACATATTAATTACTTTTTTATGGTTCTGTTTCTTTTCAGAAAGAAGACTTTAGCGAACTAGGTTTAAATATAGGACAGCTAGGTATTGATGATTCAGCACAAGTACCTCCTGGTAAGCTAATGCCATGCTTCAGTCATTCAAATGGAACACTAATGAGTAGAATACTTTGAAATTACAAAAAAGTTGTGTATTTATCCCATAGTAAAGCATAAATATTTGTTCTGTAACTATGATTGTAGTGATTTTTGTAGTAAAATATAGCTAATAATAGAAAACATTGCATATATGAAGAGTCAGATTTGGAGAAGATTTAAAATCAACACCTTTTAGTTGAGAACACATTAATTTCAATATGTTTGAACACTTCAGGATCTAGAGAACCACATTGCCTGTTTCCAGAAATACAGAAATGATCAATAAATGTTAATCCAGCTAACAGATAGACATATATATATATGTACAAATGTACATACAAACATATATACAAACATACATACAAACATATTTAAAATAACTGTTGTCAAGAAAATATTACAGGACATATACGTATATTAATATTCAGTAACTTAAATAGTGCATAATCTCTATTGCTTTTCCATGTATGCATCTATTCCTGTAGAAAGAGGTTTTAAAATTACTTTCCACATAAAAATGGAAATCACTATAGTATCACATGATTTTTCTTTTTAAATGGAAACTTGGCTAATTGAAAGTCTATGTTCATATAATGTAGTGCTGCTTTGATATTTGTGTTTTTGAAACACGAAATTAGTTTTTGAAAAAGAGCTTTGATGCAGGTTAACTTTTGGTGATGTTAGCAGTAAATAGCAACTGAATGTAATGATGTGTGGTAAAAATACAAAATGCATTATCAGCTGGAGTGTCTTCATTTATTTTTTGCCATTCTTTTCTGTGTCTTTATTTTCTAGAGTTCTTTGAAAATGAACATGTATGTGTTGGGCAGAAAGGTATGGATCTGTTTTTATCTGTAATAAACTGTGAGTAGTTAGGAATGCTTTTTGTAAATTTTTATCTTAATTTGCATGTACCTCTTAGAATTTTAAGAACTTAGACTAGCACAAAGCATTATCAGTAGTAGCATTGTAATTTAGATAGACAATCACTAATACTGTTGTCATTTAGAGAGAGACAGAAAAGCAAACATTTGCAGTCTACCAGTAGCTACCAGATAAAAAGCTCCACAGATATTTCAATAAAAACAAAATAGGAAGCACACAGACATATCTTCTTGGTGACAAATTAACTTATCCCACTACTGAATTTCAGTTTAAAATCAAAAATTTTTTGAGTCCTTTCTCTGCACATGAAGTTCTTGTTAGTGTAATGGGATTTATGCCTTTGTGTCAGAGGAGTATTTTAATGATCAATTGCAATTTGCAGAATATTGCAGTACTTAGCCAGTATGGAAAATTCACGTACTTGTCTCTCTATACTGCTTTTTCTGAAAAAGTTCCAGGATTGTATTTTTAGGTAATGAAATAACCTACAAAAGAAAGGGAAAGATAAAAGAAATAATATTTTAATTGTTTAAGTTTGCTTATAGAAGAAACATACAAGGAACAATTGAAATCCACCAATATTTACTCATTCCTGTCTCTTCTGATTCCTGCTGAACATTAGCACCATCCAAGGGAAAAATAGGCAGGACACTGTCCCAAAAGTGCTCCATCCTAATTTTTTTGTTGCAGTAACAAAACAGTGATCTTTTTTTCTTACTTACTTCTTTTGTTGTCATCTTTCTGTCCTGCACTGTCAATTTTCTAATCCAAGGGCATCTCATTAGGTACTGTTCCACCTCTGTTCTTTTCCTGTTCTTCCATATATATTATCTTTTCTGGACTTCTTGATCTATTCATTCAACTCTACATTGTTGTTCTTATTTGTCATCTCCTGTCTGTGCAGAGCAGCTCTATTCTGGAGAATGCCTTAGCTTTTCCTATATGCAAAGACTAAAAATTTTGTAAAAGTGTAAGTTAAATGTCTTGACCATAAACTGAAATCCCATTTCATTCAATGGGGGTCCTGCTGTGTGCTCTAATGGATGTTAGTTACGACTTTGTTTGCCACTGGGGTATTGATTTTGCTTTTATATTAGATGTATTGCCAAGTCTGAGGATTTTATTTTGTTCTGTTTAGTAAAACCCATCTTGTACATACCAAAACTACTTTTTAATATTTTCCATGTCAGTAAGAAAAAATAAGGTAAACCCTCATGGACACCAGGATGAATCACAATGTTTCTGACATTTTGTGGAGAATGTAGGAATAGGGATTTTTTTCCATCTTCATGCAGGAACAAAGGGTCATAGAATGTCTGTGTTAGAGCTCTGCAGGTTAAACAGTAATTTGGCAAACTGGTCTATTCAGTATTTAAGTGAAGAGGGAAGGAAAGAAAAATCAATTAGATAGATATTTAATTCCAAACCTCATCCTTTGTGGGAGTTCAGCACTCTGCACAAGTGTTGGTTCTTATCTTCACCTCTGGGAAGTTTTACCTCGAGTCCGAATAGATGAGAGACGCCTGCAGATGCTGTTTCAAGATGTTTATTTCTTCTTATCTCTAATTTGCTCTCAGCTCCGGCTGCACGTCTGATGCCAGCCGAAACCAAGCGGGGACTGCCCCGTCTTGGGCCGTCCCTGTCCTTTTTGTACCCTTTCCAAGGTCCAACCATTCTTCACAACGTATTTATTATTTACTCTTTTATACCAATTAATTTGCACCTATTCTAGACTCGTAATTTCTACCTCTTTTTCGTTCTACCAATCATTTTGTGCCACAACTACCAGAGAAGATGGAGGAGAAGGAGAAGAAGAAGAACAGGGCAACGCCCAAAATCCTCCATCTTAAACCCTTTGTCCTCATATTAAAAATCCTAAAATCTACTTTTTAACCTTGTAAAATACTAAACTACTACTCATTTTTACACTCTCGTGGTTTGCACTGATTCTTGTAATGTTGGTAACTTTTCCCATGGGCTAAGGTCAAAGATAGTGTTATTCTGAGCTTTTTACCAGGGTCTGGGACCCCCTTGCCGGGGCTCCCGACCACCCAGGACAGCCTGAGGCATGTCCTGACTTCCCAAGGCAGCCAGAGGCGTGCCTTGGACTCCAACAATCCTTTGAAGTCACATCAGGGCAGATATTGTGATTGTCAGATTCAGTGAGATATAGAAAAGCAAGCTGTTCCATAGACACTTCAAAAAAATTAAAGGATATGGATTTAGAAACTTTCGAGTAGCAGTCCAACACCTATCTGATGTCTAGATAATAACACAGAAATTACTCCCAACTTTCTCTCTCTGTTGTGAAAGACATTTTGGGTATGAGGATACAGTTAATCACATAACCTTAGTGAGGAACACTTTTACCAGACTGTGATAGCTAAAGATGTGTGTCTTTCAAGTTTGTGGATTTAAGTAGGGAATGAGATAATCTGTTCTGTGGTATGTACAGTACTGTATTCAGCACAAGGCCCTTGTGACAGAGTAGCCTAAGGCTTCACAACAGTGACCCATATAAGCAAACCTGTCAACAGTAGAGTATTTGTTTTATGTCAATGTGACAGCAAACCAACATCTTTTGAGAAAGTCTTTTTCCTCCAGAGTAAATATACCAATGATGAGAGAACAGGACAGTACACTCTGGAATGGAAAATTCTGGCCTCAGAGTTATCTGTGAAGATACTCACATGGTTAACACGAAAACAAGGGAGACACAAAAAAAGCCAGGATGAATGGCAGTCTCCTATTTGAACTGCGATACCACTCATAGCTAAACAGGAATATTTTGTGGCTGTAAATGGCTGCTTGTTCTGCATGATGCCAGCTTAGTAGGTGCAGCTAGCCTTGATCTAGTCATGTGTACATACTAAGTGCTATTTTATGACAGAAGGTAGTACAGCCTTGTTGATTAATACCAATTGCCTTGTTTCCCAAAGAATTACTTAAAAATTGCTCTGTGGAAACCAAATCTTTCCAGTATTTTCCTATTTTCTAATGCATACAGCATGGTAAGCCCATTTTAAAAGTTAAAAATTAAGGTATTTGATAGAAGTCTTACACTGCATCAACTCCTTACCTGCTTTGTTTCTTACAGTTTTAGCAGAGCAAGATAGTGCTGCAGCTCAGCAATATGTTCGTCAGGGATGTCCAACAGCACTCCGAGCTGATCTGTGGGCCCTCATCCTTAACATTTCTAATCAGCCAGAGGTAAGGAGCAAAGGGAGAGTAAAATATGAAGACTAGATGGGAACACAAAAGTGCAAGCGCATATCTTCTAGTGATCTTTTTTTCCAAAATAGAAATGCCTACTGAGTTGTCACAGAAAGTGATAAACATTTTGTGATTTAAAAAGCTCCGTGCTGTGGTGAAGTCTTTGCCGCTCTTCCTAATTTTTTAATAGATATGTGAGCAAAATACTGTAGAGCAAATTATTCAATTTATCTCACTGTCTCCTGAGATTTTCTTATATGATGCTGACTTTTTTAGAAGGGGGCTAGAAAAAAGATCTGGGAAGAAGACTGAACCTCTCTTATCTTTGCTAAGTTTTATATAAAGAAGATGCATTATATCTTTTTCCTGGTTGTTTGACCCTGTCATCATATACATGTACATATCTTATAAATTGCTTTATTTATTATGGTATATACTCTGCATATATACAATCAAAAAGACTTAGAGAGGAGCTAGTAAGATGTGGGTTGTTTCCATGTTCCCTTGTACACCAGCAGTTTTTTATTGTACCTTATAGTTGATGCAAGTCCTCAACAATGAAGTCTTTTGAAGTATCTGAAGCCATGCCATAGTTATTATGTTTAATATTCCTTGAAAAATGAAATCCCTCTTTAAGATCTTTGCATAATTGGGTCAACTTCTATGTGAGGCTTTTATATGTACATAATATTTTACCTTGTGATAATTTTTTACACAAATATTTGTCAGCTATAGATGAAAAAGAAAAATAAACTATGTATACATATGTTATTCTGAGACTGAGTGCAGTAGACATTTTCCATTTAGGAGACATTCTGCAGGATCCAGAGCCTTGAGGCTGAACTGAGTAGATTGTGTGCAGGGAATTAGTTGTGAGACAATACTTTGTGATGATGCTGAAAGAACTCTAGAACGATGAGGGCAAGTGTCTAGAAAATGATAATGATAACATTGAGACAAAGTGATAAGGACAGATAAAGTGTTGCAGACTGGGAAATTAATCAACTACTTTGAGATTGTTGAGATAAAGGATTGAGAAACAGTGAAATACAAAATGCACCCTCACTCCCCATAAAAACCAGAAATTATCAAGTCGGGACAAGATACACTATGTTGGAGAAAATAATTTAAGCTGTGAGGCAAGTGCATGCAAATGTTTTTTTGTCATGCAGAACTGAAACTGTTCTTCTAATGTAGCAGCTGTCAGAATCTTCTGTCTTCTTTTCCAAGACTATTTTTGCATAGCATTTGTTATCCTAAGTTCTAAGTTAAAGTAGTTTAATGGTCTTTGTGTACTAAAAATATAAATGCATTTAAAAGATAGATTTTCCAAGTGAGACCTAGCAGACTGCCTGTGGATCAGGTAGGATAGCATGTGGGTTACCACAGCTATGTTGTAAGCTGAATAGATGTGGTTCAGTTTAAGCATTGCATTAACTAGTGTTTCACAGAAGTAAGCTGTGACTACTGCCAGAATGCTAACACCCTGAGATGCTCTTCTTGCATAAGCTGAATACATGGCTTTATTTTTTGTGAAGGATAGCAAAGCAGTTTCCACATACATGTAGCTGCCTTATAATCTGCTGAATTTCATATAGACTTTATGGATTTATCTAACACTTCTTTTCTCTATCTCTTGTGAATAGTTTCTCTGCCAGAATTGAGTTGTCTGTTTGCAGGCATTCCTTGCTGTAATATTTCTGATTTGCAGTTTAGTCTCTATTACATTTGTAGCTGTAGGAATCGCTAAATCACATGAACTGTGAATTTCCTTTCTTTAATGTGAAACATTAGGAGGGTATGGGCAGCATTGTGTGTGCTTGCATCCAATATTGTTGTTTTGAAAATTTTATCCAGTAAAGCTCAGCCTCTGTACAAAACTAATATACAGCCAAGCAAGGGATGATACTAACAGTCTAGCATTGTAATCATAAAAATGATAAACTGTGAGCTCGGTATGCAGGATTATTTAGAAATGTATAAACACATTGCCTGACAATGAGTTGCGTCTTAGTTTTCATTTGTAATGGTACACTTTAGAGGAACTGTGTTAAAAGAGCCTTTTCAAGGTCGGAAAGACAAACATTTGAAGGAGAACAGTGTCACAATTAATATTGTCTGTGTAAACAGTCCAATTTACTGTATATGTATTTTAATCATACGATCTTGAATCACAGAATCACAGTTATTTCCTATGGGATATCTGTCTCATTGCACGCAATGGATGGTGCACAGTTACTGAGAATCTGTTGAATTTTTTTTTCCTTCTGTTCATAGTGTTACACAATTGTTTATTCTCTGCATGCTACTGAAACAGTGCTTAGGAAAGAAAGTTGTTCGTTATCTGATGGGCTTTTTCTTCCCCTCTAATTTTTTTGAGTTAATAGGTGGAAAATCTTAATTCTGAAAATTCCAGCATGCAAAAATTAGTAATGCTTTACTTTGCTATAGCTTTTACTGAATGTAGTTTCCAAGGTTTAAAAACTTAATAAATAGGTGAGGTGGTAAGTTCATAATGGAGCATTATGTATATTGGCCTTATCAGAAGGGTTTTTTAGATTAGGATCAGTAGCCAAAGGTCCCCACTGTACCATTCAAACAACAGAAAACCCAGTTGCAGTAACAGACTGTCATCATCTTTGGCTGGAGAAGGATGTACTTTACAGGTAGATTTCACAGATCTCTGGTGAAAGGAGAAAAAGCTTTGGACTCTCTTCAAAAATTTAGCAGGAGGGTCTTCCTTTAACTCTTTCGTCTATTTTCTCATTATATAATCTGATTAGGTTTTTGTTTTGTCCTTGTAACATTTGAGAGGCAAATGCAATAGTGCAATCACATGGCAAGGGTAACTAAAAATGGGTCATGACCTGCCAACAGTCCATCAGTGAGAGTGTAGCTCTAGTGCCAGGGATTTCATGACAGGACACATGTGGACTGTGCTGGCACAGAGGCTGCTGAGTAATCCAACCTTAATTTCACAGAAGGTGAATCGCCAGATTCTGCTTGAAGTAGCTTTGCTGGGTTGTGCTGAAAGATACTGTTCTCTCTTGCCCATGAGCTCCTTTCAGAGCTCCCTTATGCTCTCAAGTGGACACAATATGAATGTTTAAGGTGAAATTTTGGAATGTGGCTCTGTAAGATCAAGAAGGCTGGTCACTGCAATCCTGAAGTGTACTTTATTTCAATTTGGGAAGAAGAGTATATTTGGAGGTGTGGTATAAAAATATATAATTTTCAGAAAAGCTGCAGTCTATATGAAAATGGAATGTATTTTTAGAAGGGAAAAAGTTTACAAATCAATGTTACATGAAGATTTGGCAGACAAAGAAATATTGAATCAGATGAAAATGGTGAGATTTTTGTTTTATAACTGAAAACATTTTAAATAGCATAAGAAGTGTAACACATTTTTGGACACTTCTGAAACTTGCTAGTAGTGGAATTTCTCATCTGAAGAAAGAAATGCAGACAATAAATAGTAAAAGAAGACTTGAATCTTTTTTAAAGGCTGAGCGAGGCTCTTAAAATATTCCTCACTGTGTAAGTGAGGGACCAATCACTGTAGAGTCTTGTGTCTTTAAAGTCTTGTTTATGATTCAGATCTAAGGAATAAATGTATTAATACAGCATCAATCACAAGCCTCTTGTCTTACTAAGAGACATGGGCAAGATGTGGTTGAAAGTTGTGGCTGAAAACCTGACATGATTTCCAAGCCCAGCTTCATTTTGCATTGCAGCAATCACAATTTAAGAGAGAATGAATGGCAAGTAATTAGTTAAAACCTTCATTCCTAGAATGGTTATAATCGTGTTTGCTTTGCAAGTCTTTTTTTAATAATTTCTGATGTGTTTCTTAAACTTTTTTTTTGCATGAGTTCTATTTCAAGTGAACAGCTTGTCCTTCTGGTCTTCTTAGAATCCTAGAATGGTTTGGGTTGGAAGGTACCTTAAGGATCATTTAGTTCCAACCCCTGGCCATGGGTTCTTTTTTTGTTTTGTGATTTCTCTGGTTTTGGTTGGGGTTTTTTTAATATTAGCTTCTTGTGTTTTAATATAGACAGTCATTGGAGATGGAAAGAAAACCCCATCACTAGTTTGGCAGTGTTACACTTGATTAGACTACAGTATTGATGCTTCAAAATTATGACCTGAGAATTCGAGTAGTTCTTTGTAGCTTTGAAGAACAGAATGCTATGTTCGTACTGCAGATAATTTGCATTTAGTAAATATTTATGTCTGATCCTTCCAAAAAAAATAGTGTAATATTTATACCTCCCCTTTTTATTTCTCAGAAGGAAAATTTAAGTATTTTCCCTGTTGGGGGCATCAGTACTTAATAAATACAGCTTTTGTCCTCATTTCAACTTAACAGTTTAGTAATATATTAATTCTAATAGTTTCTAAGTGTGTGCTGTTCACCATTCTCTCCCTCTCAAAATTTCGTCTTACTTCCCACTTGTTCTTCAAATCCTTACTCTGGACTTGTCTATCTATCAAAGAAATCAGCAGTAACTCTGTAAAGCTTAGAATAAACAAATATTTGTGTGGTGTCCATATAGGCACCTCAAAATCAAAATCGTTTTGTGAAGTGGGAAGGATCCTTGGAATGGATGATTGAATTTATCAATTAGTGCAAATCAATCAGAAACTATTATTTAGCTGTAGGTGTAACAGCAGAGAGGTATTTAGGGATATGGGAGTTACATGATGGCAATGTGATATTTAATTCTATTTTTCCTTTGCAAGCTCTAGCTAAGAAGGAAGGGATAGAATAAGTAAAAGCAGAGACGTTGTTCTGAATCTTCCCCATTGTTTCACTCGTGTGTATATTCTATAGACATTCGGGAAATAATTAGAGTTTAAAAACAGGTCCTAGTTCTTTGTACTCTTCACCAGTGTTTTATATATATTTGTCATTTCATCTTTGCACAGATTTAAGCTGTTTATGGGTTTATACTAGTTTAATGTCAAATATTTGCAGCAACTCACTAATGCTTAAAGATAAGACAGAACCTATTGTTGGAGAGGTGCATGAAAATAGAGGGTAACAAAGAAATAAAACCTAATGATTTTGAGCATTGCAGGGGTTTTTAGAGAGAACCAAAGGTTGGAAGATATGGGTCTTTGGTTTGAGCTAGTCCCTTCATTCTCATTTTATTAATTATCTGAAGGGGAAGTAATTTTATAATGTCTCAAATCTCAATTCTTAGGGCTTATACTAGAACAAACCACGATAGATGCTTCATAAATATGCAGTGCTTTTTTTCAGTTGAATACATGCTTTTTTTTTCAATTGCTGAAAATTAATTTTTTTAGTTTAAATATAAATTCAGATCATGTCTCAGACAGATGATGGTAATATTTTTAATTTTAGGACATCCTGTATTATGAACAACTTAAGTCAAATGTGATTCAGCATGACCTTTTAGTGGACAGCCTGATTTACAAAGTAAGTACTTCACTAAATGGTGAGTGATTTATGTGCTCATCACACTGGTATCTGGTTGTTGGTTTTTTAATAAGGAAAATACTAGATGGTTGGGTTTTGAGGAGTGTAAAAATAATTAGTGTGAACTTATCATTGTGAATTCATTCCTTGTGCCTGTGTTGTCTCTCATGTAAGACATGAGTTGAACCATTAAGTCATAAAGGAATGGTATTTTCATTTGAAGGAATAACTGGTTTGTGAGAAAGAATCACCAGGGTATGACTGCTTCCATTTCAAGTATAAACTCTGAATACTTAATCATCAATATATCATTAATATAGCATTTTTAAATTTTAAAATATGGAGTCTAAGCTTAACTATGGTTCTTTGAATGAAAGTGAAGCAGTGTCTTCTATCACCGTGTTAAGTTTAGCCTCCATGGGAGTCTGAAGAGAGGTCTTTTGGCTTCAAACTCTTGTATTTTTTATAACAGGATGTAAAGCTGACAGCAAGCAACGATGACTACTATTTTGTATTTGAGGATTATTTATATCAGGTATGTAACTATTTCTTGGTTAGAAAACCTAGGAGGTGCACTCCTGTGGGATTGTATCATCTTTGGAGAGAGAACTGCCTTTGTAAGGCAGAGTACAGTGGGACAGATAACGTGTTTGCTGCATTGCATATACCTTCCCTTCTGAATAGCGAACTTGTACACTTAAACAGATTAAGCAGGGCAAGCTTCTAAAACTCCTGCTCTGAAGGACCATGCACAATGTCTTTCCAGTGCACTAAGCTGGAAAATACAAAATCAGCCATATTTTTCCCTAAGCTGGAAAATATGAAGTCAGCCATATTTTTCCCCTTTCCAGCTTTGCAGTAAATAAACCCCAACAATTAAAAGCTGCGGTATACAGAGAAATTAAGACTTGAGAAGTATATTCAGGTTTCCATTTTAAAAAAAACTTGCTTTGCAGTGACCTACTGCAGTAAGCACAAAAGAAATTGCATTGACATATTTTTAAATTAAAGACATTGATTCTGAATAAGGTAATGATAGGTATGGTTACTTGTAGGATTGCTCCCATTTCAAAACTCTTTATAGCAATCAGGAATCCAGCTAATTTATAAAGAATTATCTTTGTTGCTGCCTATCAAATGCCCATAAATAGAAGGAGGTTCCATCTATGAATTTCCTACTGTGTAGTTGATTGCGGTGTCAACATAACGGTCATACAGCAAACTTAACATTTCCACAGTGCTTTTGTTTTCATTAGTCACATCTGTTATGTTAGACTTGATTAATTTTTTCATTTAGAGCTATGTGAAACTAAATAATTTCTTCTTTGATGGGAATATGTGAAACTGCTAGTAATTTAACTAGGCAAGAAACTGTGCTTAATGCTGGTTTTTTCATATAGATATAAAAATATGCAGTGTCATTTAAGCATACTACTCAAAAATGTCTACATATAGTTTAGCAAACAAGCGTTTGAACATTAATAGTTAAAAGTATAACCTCATGAAATTATGACCTTTTTTATTTAAAAATAGGTACAATATTAAGATCTGTATCTTGAATTTGTCTCAGAATTAAAATTTGCAAACTGAGTAATGAACTCAAACATTGATATTTGTTCGCTAAAGAATGTACATGTAAGAGTTTTTCTTGATTTAGTGGTCAAAGATGATCATTATTGTAACATGTGTTTTCATCTTGGGATGTGAAAATCTCATTCCTATTTCTTTTTCATTTGTTGCATAGACTACTATGGCATTAATTAGTTATTAACTGACAGTTGCAGTGGACACAAGGTTATAAACTGTGAAGAAGTATGAACTAGTATATCATACAATCTTTTGTTTTAAAGCCAACAGAAATAGATTTTGTTCATAATTTTCAATATATAACCCAATTGAATGTTTTCCATTTTTTTATATCTCTATTGACTAAAAGAATAGCTACAGAACGAAAATAATAAAAAAGACTAACCTGTCTTTGGTAATTTGAAGGAGACTCACCAAAAATGTTTGAAAAATTATGTGGCTAGTTTTACTGCAAGGTTTTGAGGCAGAGAATATCTCAAACTTATAATTATTTGTTGCTCTAGTTTTGATTGCTATTTTGTGGTATTCTTCAGACTCTACTATAGAAGAAAGTGATCCATTTTCCTTGATAATTTCCTCTTCCAACCTAATTTGCAAATGGATTACTGCCAAATTATTTTGTTCTATAGCCCCTTGAAAAATTTTGTAGTATGAGTCATTGTGATATGGGATATCATTTATTGATTTAGTATGATAAATTAAATTAAATATTGGCTAAATAAGATAGATAATGAAAATGTTAGTTTAAACCAGATACATTATTTCTGGGTTTGCACTGGGTTTATGGCTTTTTTCATTACTAGTTACTGCCTCTTAAATTTCCCAAGTAATTGAGCAGGGTGTATCCTTTGTCTGTGTGTTGTGGAATAGATGAAATGTCCATCAAAACAAGAAAATTTGAGCTTAAAAGAATGATGAGGATATTTTGTTGGATTTTTGGTACCTTTTTAGTAGCATACAATCCTCTTCAGGAAAAACACTGTGAAATGATATCATTTATTTCCTTTGTTAGCTTTGCTTTCTTTATCCCAAAGTTTACATGTATTTATAACTTCTTCATAATTACTGAAATAAAATACAGGTACTTTTAATAAAGTAATTTCTTTTTGATAAAAGCTTTGACTTTAAGTTTTTTTCTTTCCCTCAGTGATTTGAATTCAGTTTTCTCTTCAGTTGGATTATAAATATCCAGTAATTTGCTGAATATTTCTGTACTTGAAAAGGGGTTTGTGCCATTGTTTTCTGTAGCACTGTCATTTTGTTAATGAGAAAAATAACACATGGATTAGTAAATTTGTAAATTCATTATTTCAGGCCAGAAGTTCGATTTGAATACTTTAGTTTTACATCCTGCATACTGAATACATGCAAAGAATCTTGCCCAGAGTTTTTTAGGTATAGTCATAACTTAGGTTTGAGCTAGAGTCTATCTCCTACAAAGATGCAGTGTCTTCATTTAAAGACTTCCAGATACTGGTACTGGACACTGTATTCCTAAAAAAGAGGGCCTCAAATGAAGGTTACGTTCTTTCCCCTATGAGAGAACATAGTTTATGTCCTTTTTAGATTAGTTTCTCTTTCTTTCACCTCAGTTAACATACACATAGAATTGCATTTGCCTGTGTATTGTTATTGTCAGTGATATTTTGGCAGCTATGAACATGATTGTGTATTGCACAAAAATAATATTTAGCTTAAACTGTTTGAGATAAAGAAAGTACTCGTTTTTAGATGTTTGTATTTGAGAAATCGTTTTGAGGTTCAAAAAAGAAAAAAGTCTCAAAATATGACGTGCTTTCCATAAAAAAAAAATTTAAAGCAGTAATATTTGGCTGTGTCATTTTGTGTGTCTCCTTTTGACAAATGCTGATATATGGAAGATGTTTGCACCAGTTGGTGGGAAGGAAAAATCCATTCATTTTTATTCACAATAAATTATGTAGTGAAACACCATCTAAAACATTTCCACCTTTTACACCTTGACTACAGTCAAAACAAATTCTTAAAATCTTCAAGAGCAGAGTGTTCTGGGTTCAACTGGGGTAGAGTTAATTTCTTCTCAGTAGCTGTTACAGCGCTGTGTTTTGGATTGGGAATGAGAATGGTGTTGATAACACACTGATATTTTGGAGTTTTGCTAAGTTGTGCTTATCCTAAGGACTTTTTCCTTGTCTCATGCTCTGCCAGTGAAGAGGTACACAAAAGAAACTGGGAGGGAACATAGCCAGGACTGATCAAAGGGGTGTTCCACACTACAGAACGTCATGCCCAGTATATAAACTGGGGGGAGTTACCCAGATTCGAGCAGCCGATCTGGGTTTGGCAAGCGTCTGGCATTAGTCTTTTTATTGTCATTATTTTTATCATTTGCCATTATTCACTTACTGAACTTATCTTATCTCAACCTATAAGTTTTACTTTGATTCTCCTCCCCATTCCACCGGGGTGGAGAGGGAGGGTGTTGAGCGAGCAGCTGAGTGTTGCTTAATTTCAAGATGGGCTTAAACCCCAACGCAGAGGGATTCAGGTGTGCAGAAGTCATCACTGAGTTGAAGTCTGCCTTATGTCTGCCCTCTCGTGTTTATTCTTCATAGTGCAGCCTTTCAGTGCGTGAAAACTTGAAGATTTTGAAGTACAGTACTTATTACTACATTTTTTACAGCTCCAGATAGGATGAGATTTTATTGTTATTTTTTGTATGAATGCTTTTACCGTTTAATTTTATACTCAGTTGCTGTGAATACATTTTTTTCATTTATGTTAACAATAAACCCCAAATATACTTTACAGTAAACAATGTGCATTTCTGAACTTTAGGACACAAGGTGAACATTATAATCTGTATTTTGAAAGAGCTGAATTTCATGCAAACATTTTGTAAAGATCCTGGGAACGAAAGCAAATGTAAGTTCTTCCAGAACTGCACACATCCGAGAATGTAAATATTTCATTTGTTTATTCACTTACTAGGACATCCCCAGGTCATAGTAACTGAGTAGAAAAACAGTCTAAAAGATGTAAAAGCAGCCAGGTGCATGCACAGTCACTAATGTTGTGACAGAAGAGGATAAACACCTGCTGAGAGGGAAGGAGAAAGGTTGAAGAATGTGGATATACAACTGATAACAAATGAAGGTGGATGTAAAATTACAGCAAGTTCAAAGTGAGTTTGGAAATTTGAACAGGAAAATAAACTAAGTTGGTGAAGAGCTTTCAACCTTATCGTCTCTCTTAAATAGCATCTAATAGGTGCTCATTAAGGCAGGTCCTTAAATTTGTTTGACATTTCTTTGATCCAGTTAGTCAGCTGACTTTCTTTTCTGCAGGTGTTACTGTGTTTTTCCCGAGATACATCTGTATTGGAGCACTTTGCTTACAGTAGTGCCACCCCACCCAAATCATACATACGAGGTAAAAAGAGTTGTTTTTAAAAAGATCATGTAGGTTTCTGTTGACTGCTGCAGTAATACAGTATGTGAATTTGCTCTGTGTTCATTACACCTAGTAGACTACACTTAGAAGAATGTTAATAAAAACTCCATGTATCCAGTTGCCTTCTGCACAGATTCTATTATGACAGTTTAGAAGCTGGTCACATAAAGGCCAGATTGCAATGTTGTTCTTTTACTCCAGTTTTCTGTGTATAATTCTGCAGTGTTTTACCAGAAGAAATGAAACACAATTATGACAATACAGTAAAATCTTGATGATGTCTGTCTTCATCAGAGCTAGAAATTTTAATAGACAATATTGTCCTCTGCAACTCCAATAAATTCAGCAGCTGGAAGTTGTTATAGAATGTTGTCTTTCCAAAGCAGTGAGTTTTGCAAGTATTTGTAGACAGGAGCAGAACATGTTGCTGAAGAATTGTGGGCTCTGTTCAAAGGTATGGGAGAGTAAAGCTTTACCAAGCATACTTAACGCTGTTTATTTTAAAAAGCATGGCATCTTCCAGAGTATTAGCTTATTTTTGGATGTTCTTTGACTTGAGGTCTCATTATTTTTCCTAACAGTCTTTAAATTTCTTGATTCAGTCCACTTGCCTTCTCTGCCAACTTCTGATGCCATTCCTCTGGATGTTTCCATGTTTCTTAGAACCTCACCTGCCTTGATTTTACCTAGAGGTTCCTAATTTTGCCTTCCTTCTTGAGTCATTCAGTAATCCAGTCACTTTTTTTTCCCATGTACCTTCACCTTCTACATTCCTGTTTACTTCCTTGGTCTCTGGTTCCTGTGTATTTAGCCAAATATGATCCCTTAGTACTTTTTTTTTTACACAGGACCTCTGCTGACGGTTTTCTTCTTGCTGCTTCTTATGTTGATATGAGTAATGCTTGTTTTCTAATTTTTTAGTTCATTTTTTATTGCTTCTTTTTACTCTCTTCAACTGCATTACAGAGTTTTCTTTACCTACTCCTTGAAATAAGCAAAGGGCTCACCTGAGAGCAGAAAAGCAGTGGAATCCCAGGTTTCACTTCAGACACAGAGCCATGGCAGCCCAGAAACACAGCTATGGGGAACATCCTGCATATTCCTAGACGAATGTGGGGAACGATGTTGCTGATACCTAAATCTGTGCTGTGTAAATCCGAAAGGCTTTTATGTCCTATTTTTAGCCAATTTTCCAAGAGATGTGCTTTGTGCTAAAAACAGTCATCCTCCTAGATTATAATTCCTGGCTGCACAACAAGCAAACTATTGAAAGGAAAAGGAGAAAATATTTTTTAGTTTAATGAAATGACTCATTTGTATAATTGGAAAATACTATATTTTGTTTTCATGGAGTAGTAGGAAGGAGTTTTGCAGGTTAATTTTTTTTTTTTTAGTCAGTTTATGTTGTAGGAAAATATCAAGGTCCAGATACCATTGAGGCTGACAAAACTTTCATGTGCTACTCTTCTACTGTGAGGAGTAAACAGAATACACAGAATATTCTATGAATTTTCATGTAAATAATTAAATTTTTAGTTGAATGTTCTCATTTTAGAACTAAAAGAATTGCAGGTTTTAATTAGTTGTAGTTATGCTTAATAACACCTTTATATTTCTAAATAAATTGTTAATTTTTATTAAAGGATTTTAGATTATTAGGTTCTGTAGTTAAAATACAGTTTAATAATATCATGTGTTCGTTTTGCAGGGAAGATAAAAAAGTTATATGGTCAGTCTATATGATCAGTGATTTTCTTGACTTAATTAAGTCTTTTCTATGCAGCAGATTACTTAAATATTTGTTTGTTATACCAGAATGTCCATCTTCCTCTCTGCTGCAGACCTAATGAAGCCTTGAATATTTTTTATCTGTGGTTGTGTCTGTTTAAATGCCTTTCCTGTCCCTGGGTTGGTCTGCCCTTACTCCATCCTAGCTTCACTGTCTTCAAGGTCTGCAGCAAACACCTTTAGAGCTCCTAAGGCACACTCAAATAGAAGTCTCAATGGCACAGCATTGCTGAAATTTTCCTCCTCTTTTCTGTTGTCATCCTTCTTTGTTGGTGCTGCATTTCAGTTTTATAGCTGACATTGTACCTGTCCCATTGCAATGCTTGCTTGTTTTAGACAATATCAGGTGGTCAGTAATGTAATTAGTTACAATTTTTGTAATTGTAACTTAAAATCTACTATTTAAGTTTAAATTATTTACATCTTTATACCTTTTTACAACTTAATGACATTTTCTTTGTGGTTTGATGGTTCACAGGAAAACTTGGAATGGAAGAATATGCTGTTTTCTATCCTCCAAACGGTATGAATTATACTATTGCCTCCTCTAGTGGTAGATTGGCAAGATACAGGATTTTTTTCTCAAATACATAATAATTTCTTTTTCTATTACAAGTTATGCTTTGCTGTCACTGTGAAATTCATTAATGTAAAGGAGTCAGCTGGATGGAACCTACTCCAAACCCACATTCAGTCTGGTATTAGTAGTCACAAACAGAGTTTGTCTATGTGTGTGGGAAGGACAAGGAAAACAACTTGTGGTGCAGCAGCTTGTATTCAGTCTTGTATTGGCACTTAGAAGATTTGAGTGATACATTCTGAAACTGGATGACCTCCCAGATTTTCAGTACTTAACAAACCGCACACTAAAGTCTTTTCCTTTCAAAGTGTGTGTTCATATTAAAACTTCAGACACAACAGATCTGTGTAATTTGAAGTTAATATCATTGCTGGTGTTATAACTTCAGTTATTAAAATTGGTTTTTTCAGCTCTTACCTTGACCATTTCAATCCCTATTGAATCCTTTCCCTGCATTTGTATTTTAAGTTCAAGCTCTTTGCTCTTGCTTTCAAGGCCTTACATCACCAATCTTAAATCCCTGTCGCTGGCCTTGTCTTTTATGTCTTCTGTATTTCAGTGGAGTCATTTGCAGTACATACGTTTCACTTTTTTCCATGTTTGCCTCCACAATTCCTTGCAGCTTTGTAGCCATGAAGCATTATTCTTTTGATCTTTTGCCAAAGCAGCTGCCTCTTACCAGTCTTATATAAAATTGCGTGAATAGGAGCTAAGATCAGCTGGAAAGAGGAGAGAGCTGTCATGCTACAACTGCCAAGTACTGTGAATGTCCTATCTGAGTACTCCATGAATTACTAGTGCTGTTTGCCTCCTTTTTTCCTACTCCATTTTTGTCAGTGCATGACGTTTATGGGTTGTCGTTTATCTGAAATTAGGTTCTGATATCAGCAAAGCTTCTGTGTAACAACTTCACGGAAACTGAGCTTCTTGGCTTTCTAGGAACTATAGCTTGTGTTTAAGCATGTAATTGGTTGTACCGATGCAGGTGATACTGTACGTAAGTATTTACAAGATGGAGATCTATGCAGGTGCAATAATGAGGAAATACTTTATTCCTGATGTAGGCAGAATACAATTTGATAATGGGGGGGGAATAATTTTTTTTGCATGGATAAAGAGGACTATAAAAGAACAAAAAAAAATTTTTTTGTTTTGTAGGTGTAATTCCTTTTCATGGCTTTTCTATGTATGGTAAGTGTGGCTCTCATAAACGAAAACCTCAGGATTGCTTTTTGTCATATTGCAGTTTAAAGCTGTATGTCCTTTCCTGCAACTTTTAAACTTGTGTGTGTGCTTTTGTTTCTTTGTGTATGAAGACTGTTGAATATAATTTTAAAAATTTCAGGCTGTTTTATTTACTTAAATTACAGCTTGCTGCCACGTGGGAATTCCTTGTTTGAGAGCTAATAGCTGAGCTAAGCTGTGCATCTTAATGTGTATGAATAGAGGGATAAAGCTTACCATCAAAGTGCTCTTTCCTTGTGTTTCATTCCTGGGTAGACCAAGTTACCCATGAAAAGAATTCCTAAAAACAAGAATAATGCGAAAGGTCTGTTGCTCTATCCTTTTGCCTACAAGAGGTGTTAAAAGAACATTACATAATAGAATGGTTGCTAATTTGCTGCACAGAGGAAAGCACAAATACCAACAAGATTTTTAGGAAAAAAGCAGAAAAATCTCCTTGAGTTACAGATGTATTGCAGCTATTGCAGATGTGAAATTAGATTGGTTTTTCAGTTTTTTGGTTTTTGTTTCGGTTTATCGAAGGTATTTGTAGCATTACGGGGCAAGCAGATTGTACTTAAAATGCTATGTTTTGCTAATAATAATGATCACACAATCATTAAAATCATGCAATTTAAATATGAAATGCAAATTTGAACCTGAGTAGAGAATGTAAAGTTTTTGAATTAATGAGCACTTAAGTTACAAACTCTTCCTTAGGGACTCCTTAGGAGATGTTCACTTGTTCCATGTGAACTGCTTTTCAAAATGTTTGGATTTGAGTCTGCCCTTGACAACAGCATCTCCCAAACTGGGTTTGAGTTTTCCTCCCTCCCTCCTGTCCTCGCTCTTTGCACAGGCTCAGAAAATGCTGGCTCTGAGAAGGAGGAAGGGTGAAAAGCAAGGCAGCAGAAACATGGTAATGTAGCTCAAGGCTGTGGGTACAGTGGCTGGGACAGAGCAGAGCATCCTCTGTATTCCATGCTGTGCTGCTATATGAGGAAGTGTCTGGGTCCTTATGAAAATCCTATACCCTTTCTCCTGTTTGCATGCATACACTGTCAGGGTGCCAGCTGTCAGAGGATGTTCTGTTACCCTCTTGGCCTTTATATACATGTGCACGCTGACAATTCCACCTGCATCTTCAAGCATTAAAAACATGAACACGGGTGACACCCTCTGCTTTTCTTACCCCTACAGAAATACATGTTTCTGTGAACATCTCACCCTATCTTAGCACCCCACTTCTCCTACACAGACACCATTTTTTTTATTAAGCCACCTTCTCTGATATTTAGGTATGAAAATAAATTCACACATGCATATATCCGTATATATATTAAAAATTTACATATATCTGTGTATGTGTCCATACATATGCCGATAAATGTATCCATATCCAATGTGTTAAAATGTAAGCTGTCAGCTAAAATGAATGCACCTGTGAAATGAAACAGTCAGCATGATGAGTGGAGAGATCAAAAGGCTGTTCACAAAAAGGTATAAGGACAACTGCCTGTGAAAATGCTTTGAGTGAATGGACTATCAGTCTCAAGGAACTGACAATGTTTGTGCAGCATATATATATAACAAATTTATCTAGATTCTAGGCTTTTACAAAATAAGAAAAGTTTCAGAGAATCTGTTTTACAAATGTAATAAATTTTTATTTTGAGTCAGGTGTGCTAGAAGACTTTGAAACAGTAAACTACCAAATGTCCATGGTTTACAGATCTTGTAAGAAATAAACACATCTCCGTCAGTTTGTCATACTTAGTGATGTTATTGTGGCAACCAAAAGCTGTTCTTTTAATGTTTTCATTTTCACAATATCCGTCTTCAAGCAGTCTTACAAATAGGGCATCAATGTGGAGCTGGTCACTGGCCCCATGACACACTGAAAGTTACAGACAGTTGAATCAAAAACTTGCACTGTTCACATTGCCCTACACCCCAGAGACATTCTTCTTACAGCATATTTCTTATGGTTCCAAAGCCAGCACTGTAGTAAGCGGGTTCTAATCGGTTTAGCTTCTTGAAATATGTAGGAATAATATATAGAATGTATCATACTCCCTTTTTTGACTTTTTACATTAAATGATAGACTGTTATTGAATACTTCTTTCTCAATAATTGGTTTAGTACTGTTTTTGTATATTGTGGTGCTATAAATTACTTGGCTTTTCCTCATACTTCATGCGCTTAATCATTGAACTCTTTTAGCAGTTTACAGTGTTGAGTCAATTATAATTCTTTTATCCTTTCAGTTGCTCCACTTTGTTTTCTGTACCATGAACCTTCCAAATTGTATCAGATATTCCGTGAGATGTATGTGCGTTTTTTCTTCAGACTCCATTCCATCTCTTCTCATCCTTCTGTAAGTTCATTAGGAATTAAATCCACTCACTTGATACTCTGTTTGCTACAGAATGATAATATACAAGAGCATGATTTTCTGTGATTGAAATGTATCCTTTTAAATATAATAAAATATTTCAGGCAAGCTTGGGAAAATTATTAGGTAATTCCAGTCTGGATATTGTTGTTTTCTACATCAGTGTTAGTCTTTGCTATCATGTACCTTATTAAAATGTTAAGTTCTCATTTTATGAAGGTATGGGATCTTTTATAAGAGTCGAGTTTTTTAATCTAATAGGTTTCTCAGTTCAAGGGGTCACATAAATGCAAACTCACTTTCATTAAAGACATGTAAATGGACTCTGAAGTATTGTCTGGGGTAAAGGGACTAAAATATGTGTATAGGGATATTATTTCAGTGATACTAAGTTAGTGTCTGTTACTTTAACTTAAGTATCTTGGTATGACAGCACATGCTCTTTTGTACTACTAGATGAGTTTAAATAATTTGGCTGTTTGTGACCAGGACCAGCTGACTTGAATGTACAACAGCTGTAAAAATTGGCATGTCTTCTATTTGTGAAGAATATAACAGAGTAAATATTTCTTTTTTCCTTCAAAAAGTGCTGATGAGTTATATTGCTTTTTGAAAATATTTCCTGGTTAAAAGAAAATCCTTTCCTTGGTATACCATTTCAAGGCTATGTATTGTGCTTTCCATCTTTAATAGCAGAGAAAGGGGTCAAACCAGAGTCTGTTCATTTCCATGGTAATTTTTGGAACAATTTTTAAAATGTGTTTAACTATTTCTGTAGTTATCCCTATTGCTGTTTGGTTTTACTTATCAGAGAGATACTTCTCACATCCTTTATTTTTTAGTGCAACTGAGGTCTGTTTCATCAAAGTGGAAATATTTCAAGTAGATCATATTATAATAACCCACTAAGTACTTCAAGCCTGACATACAGACACCATAAGTAACTCAGTGTTGAAAGGGACTATCAGAACATACTGTGTTGCTAATACATACACAGAATTGCAGGAACAAGGCTTTAGTGACTGAAGGTATTAGAATTGCTTGTGCCTTTCTCACCTGAGTTGAATATTATATCATTAATAGTGTTTTATTGCTTGAATTAAAAATTCATGCACACTTACATGCTGATAATCATTCCCAGATTTGACAGGATGAGTGTTAGTATTCAGGATATTGTCTTGTTTCCTTAGGGCATTGTATCATTGTGTTTGCTTTTTGAGACTCTTCTACAAAGCCATCTGCCCCAGCTCTTCTATCACCTCCGAGAAATTGGAGCTCAGCCGTAAGTACTTCTTTCTGACTTGTTACAAGTATTGCAGATTCATTGTTCTGAAAATGCTGTTCCATAGTATTTTAATTTAATATATATGGGAAATTACACACAAAAGTATAAACATCAATGTGCCCTTTTTCCTTGAGAGTCAGATGCAGTGCTTTGTCTAACCTGCATATCTGTGCTTTGTTCATTTCTTCTGTATGCTCTGTGAAAAAAGAGAGAAATGCTCTGTGAGAAATTCTCTATGCTGCATTATTCAGCTAAATTTCAGTAATTCATGTTGGATCTGATGGAACTAAGGTTTTCCTAGGGGACAGAAGACACAGAGATGTGTTGCAGCAGAAGGTACTGGAGGGGGCAAGAGAGCGAGTCATTCGATAGTGAACTCATGGCGCCAGGCACAACAGAACCTGAAAACCTTTTTGTCTTAATTGGTATCCATCTTAATGGCATAATAGCAGAAAGGATGAAACATCGAGGGTGATAATAGCTGAGGATCACTCTAATGTGATTGTTTGATCAGAATGATAATGAGAATGATATTAGTACTTTATCAAATGAGATGCTAAATAGTTTTTTGATGGCTGTTGCAAATTAAAATATTGATTATTACTGCAGCAAGAGAAAATGCTCATTCTTCCTGGAAGAGAAATGTGGAAGGATAATGAAATATTTTCAATTTATAGACAATCTGATCATTATGGGAGGCAGAAATATAATAACCGTTGTTTGTCACTTGTTTGCAGGCTACGGATTTCATTTAAATGGATGGTACGAGCATTTTCTGGTTATTTAGCTACAGACCAGCTCTTGCTTCTGTGGGACAGAATCCTGGGATACAATTCTCTAGAAATTCTTGCTGGTAATAGAATTATTTTTACAAAACACGTGAAGTCTGTGTGAATGTAAGGCAAATACGTTAGCTTCAATATATTTTGGGATGAGAAGAAAATAGTTGCTCTTTGAATGAAGACAGCAGGTTACATACATGTCAAAGCATATATCATTTAGAAAAATGGAATTGCATGAGTACTGCATCATTAATAAAAAGTATGTCAGGTAATATTTTTTTTATAGCAATGCTCAAAAAATGCTAAGTGCTCTCTGAACAGAACATAGGATGTTCTCCCAGCTTCAGTGGTAGTGGTAAATGAATTCATCACCTTTCACAAAATACAAGATTGATGGTATTTATGGCATCTACTTCTACAATACTTAAAGCAACTGAGAGTCCCCCAATTTTGCTGGATTTCTTCCTTTGAAATGGCATCTTTTAAGACTTTTTAGAAGTTTTGTAGTTAAATAATGTCCTCATATTTATGAAGGTTTAAGATGGAAGTTTTAAAGAAAACATGTATCTTCAGTTGCGTCAGTTTTTAAATACGAAGTAGGTGAGTAGGAGAGAAAAGGTTTTGGTTCTATTTATACATATAAGACAGCTTGTCCCTTTTAATTAAAAGCTAATCATCTTAAACTCAGGCATTTTCACTCAAACTTTTCTGAAAGAATGTTGTGTTTCTTCCTGTCTGTTTGAAAGAGTGGTCAAAGAAACTCAAACACAGCCACCTGTTGTATATTATTTTTCAGAATCAAAATAATTAAACTAAGTGAAAATTGGTATTTTATATCAAGTTTAATTCTAACCACTACTTATCAGGTCAGAAACTTAAATACTGGACATTTTCTTTCAGTCCTGGCAGCTGCTGTGTTTGCTTTCCGAGCAGTCAACCTGATGGAGGTGACATCACTGGCTGCAGCTGAAGTAAGGATAAGTTTCACTTAGAGGAGATTGAAATAGTTTCTGATGCTTTGCCAATAAGAGTAACTTAAGCTTCACATGGCACATGGTGCATAGTGCAAATCTTTCTGTCTAAATTCTTAACCTTAGATAAAAAATAAGGAGATTGTGAACATGCAGTACATAATGCTGCTTTTCTGGAGTAAAGGGAAATAAAGCATATTTGCTATAAAAATGCAGTGTTATAAAATTATTTTGTACAACTGGGTTTTTTTTTTTTCTTTTTTACTATATAATCAGTGTTAGTGGGATATATTGTTTTTGCAATATTGCAGAGGTTTGTACCCTTTTCCTCAGTGCATTGTAGTCGCTTCTGTTGTACAAATTAAAAAAAATTTACAAGATTACTTTGTCAATATAAATTTGAAATTTCACTGTGTACTGTCATAGGAAATGAAGAAAATTAAGTCATTAGGATGAAGATTATTATTAAATGTATCTAGTAACTTGTTAATTTTTTTTTTCAAATATATGGTGATGGATTTTTTCCACACTTTGAGAGTTTGTGATCACTTTCTTCGGCTTTTTTTTAAACCTACTTTCATGAGAAGTCATTGATTATTTGAAGCATTACATTGGACTTACTTCACAAGTACTAGCCAAGCCACAGGATAAGGATTCTTAATTCCCAGTTATTTTTAGAAGCAAGTTGAAATGTTAGACCCCTTATTCACTCATGATGCCGTGTATATTTGAAGTAAGGCTAAAGGCTAAAATAAAGTTACTTGGGTACTATACATTGGGTAAATGTGTTTTTTCTTTGAAATTTTAGAATAAAAAATTATGCAATAAGGTACTAACATAAACCAGTATAATTTGTTTCTAGCCATATCCAAATCTAATTATTGGCAGTATTGTAGTCAGTATTTGAATCTTTTCCCGACTTCTTAACTTGCTTTAAGGAAATTTGATTCAAATGTCAAGTTTAACAAGCCTTTTTGATTTTCATCCTAGGCTGTACTTGCTGATCTTTCAACCCTGAAAGTTATGCCTCTTCTTCAAATCTTCTTGTTTGCTACTGTCACTTGATCTGCTTCAACAATACTGGTACCACATTCCAGTCTTTCTGGAGAAGCTAAGCATCAACTATGCAATATCTGCATAAAACCAAAATTAAACTCCCATGTATAAAATCAGTTTAGAAATAATTACCTTAATATTTTCTAACTGGAAAAAATAACTTTGCACACGACTGCGTGAAGTGCATGCTGATGAATTTCACTGTAAAAGCAATGGTTATTACTTGTACATTGAGAATGACTACTTGTACAAGTAAACAATATGAATCACTGTCTAAAATGCATGTAATATTGAATAAAGTAAATGTAATTCCTGTTCTGAGTTTTGTGATGTTATTGTCAGAGTTGTAAAAGCTCTTATTCTTTTAATATGAAATTACTTTTTCAGGCTCACAGCTTAGAGGATATCAGCTCCAATACTGTCAAGTGAGAAAATAAAGATACTTTTGCTTGCAAGGTTATTTTTTCTTGTTTTCTAAGGAAAAGATGGGATCATATATCACTTTTGCTATCCCTATCTTCTTTATTCTTGTCACAGAAATTTTCTCCATGTTCTTTCTCATGTTAACCGCTCCTGTTTATTGTTTTCATAGACAGAGATGTAGTCACGCATTTCCTGTTTATCTTTGGTTAGGTATACAGCTATCTCAGGCGTCTGCTGAACTCCTACCCAGAGTCCCATCAAAGGCATAAAATATGTTCCCCTGCAGAGAAGGCCTGAGCATAGCTTCCTTCAGAACCTGTAGAGCCAGTCCTTGCATGAGACAAAATATTCCCCTGAGAACGATGCCAAGAGTCCTTTCGCTGTGCCCCACACCCTCTCTGGGAGAGCAGTGCTATGCCTTTGACAGTGTTCCAGCCTCTCTTATTCAACAGCTCAGGCTTCAGTGCAAGAGCCCTGCCCATATCGATGTGTGATGGATTGTCACTACAGTCAGGCTGGCATCATCTGTTTGGGAGGTCTTCCTCACAAAATTTGTTTGATTTGTTTAATACCAAAGTTGGAATCAATAATCTGATTTGATTAAGTGTATCTTTACACCTGTAAAAGGCTGTAAGTCAAAAAACTATAATGGGTTATATAGTCACTGCATTTGCAATAGGACTTCTGTCTTTGCCTGGTTTATGTACATGTGCATGCTTCTGTACATGTAGTTGTCATTATTAGTCATACTGAGTAAAAATCAGTGAAACATGAATCCTTCATAGTTAGCTCAAAATTTGACGAGTGATCTAAGCTGTAGTCTCAGATAGGGTTATGGGCTTTATGTCTGTGAATCTTACTGAACTATAACTACTGAAATTTATAAGGCTAATTTAAAAAAAGGGAAAGTTATGGACTCAGTGGTATCACTTCCTATATAAAGAACCAAACTGCTTAGCAGATAAAATGTGTGAGAATATTTGGGGAAATTTTTCCCTGGATAACAGAAGATTGATGTTTTCCTTAGTATTTGCAAGAAGTCATTTTAACTGTTTAATGAGATGTTTTTCTATGACATTTAGTTTTTAAAAAGACACATGACAGCTTTTATCCTTTACAGCAAGTATTACCCTGATTTATAAATGGGAAATGAAGGCATAGGAAAATTAAGTGATTTACTAAAGATTACAGAGTAAATTCCTACAGGAGGTGAGCAGTCTCTCCTCTCTTGAATTTCTGTTTGCATTTTGGATACTCAGTTTGTGTATTAACCACAAGATCTTATTTCATCTTCAGAACAACACGTAATACACATCTACCTCTAAAAATGCAGCATTTTGAATTTTTTAAAATCCATAAATTGGGTAGCAGTTTAGAAATTATAAAGTTACAAAGTAGTCACAAGGATTGTGGCTCAATAAGGTCATTACAAGGTTACCATGGTGTTCTAAAGAATTAGAAGTATTTACTAAATAGCAAGGGAGATTCCCTACAGGCCTGCTGACCCTCTAATTCCCTTTGGTAATACATTCCCTTTACTATTTCCCATGCTAGTACATGGTGCAGAATCTGAACAGTACCTTAACATTTTCCCGACTGGGATTTTTGAGCAGTATTTTCTCTTCTTCATTTTCAATAAATTTGGAAATGATATAAGTAGGCAGAGATAGAGACTGTTGGATTTTTGTTTGAACAAGCAGTTCTGTGACTGACAGGATAAGGTCTGTTTTTATCTCCCAGCTCCCTTACATCCCCTCCACCTTTCCTACTGGGGTACTTAAACTGTTCCTGACCTGCACCTGTTTTTCTTGATGACTGGACAGGGAACCTTGTGCTCTGGAGCTCGTGAGGGTCCCCACACACTTCTTGTATACAGGAATACTGAGCATAAGTGCTTTAAAATGAGATTAAGATGAGATTAAAAAATGAACTAGATCCTCACCTTAAGCTTCAACTATACTGTTAGTTTTTTATATATTTTTTAAAAATTATTTTTAAATGTTGCTTTTACTGAAGTAATGTTGTTTTCACGTTCCCCTCACTTACTCATTTTAGTTCTAGCAAAATACTCTTTCAGATTCTGGCTGATACTTGTATTTTTAATCTCCCTTGCTTAAATAATACTAATTTAATTTTTTTTAATATTAAAATGATTGGTTTCTACCTTGCAGCTAGAACTTCTCTTGTATACATAGGTAGTATCAATTATTTAAGTTTTAATTCTTTAACTTTAGAGATCACTTCAAACTTCTTGACATCTGTAGTCTGTCATTTGACTTCCAAATTCCTAAAACTCCTTTTTCATTTTTGCTGTTTTAAGTAATGGCCATATGTGATTGTAGAATCATATCTAAATTGATAATTACATTGGTTTAAACAGGTTCAGCTTAATGTCCAATGGCTCAATTTAGTCAAATTGTTTTGGTCTGTTCCTCCCTATTTGAAATCTGTTTAAACAGACATTTCAGTACAAGAACCAGTTGTCTCCATATTTATAGATAATGATCAAATTTTCTGCCACTTACCTTAGGATTCTGGCTATGGTCTGTCAAGGGTTTCTTGTAATGTCAAAGAAACTGTTGTAAAAATGCAAAAGTAAATAGGCTTGTCTAAAAATGTACCCAAGTTATCTTCCTTCGTACTTCCAAAAATATGTTGAAGCTCAAATCTTGATGGCTGGGTCATGGAACAACTGAATAACTAGAACAGTTTATAATTTTTAGTGGTTTTTTTTTTTTTGTCATAGTAACAAATTTTATTATGAGAAATTATGAGAGTCTAAAGACTGTAAAACAGTTAGATATCCCAGTAAAGGGAAAAGGCTGCAAGAAGTCTCCAGTTAAAGAAACATTTCTACTTGTTGCCAGAAATCAGCAAAAAAACCTGCTGAAGCTTGCACCTATTTTACTATCTTCTGATGAATTTTATTAAATGCTTCCAACAAGACCGAAGGGATTACTTGAAACAGAATTGCTGTATAAAGATCAGTTTGGGGAAAGCAATGCAATGAGCTGTTAATTAACAATAAAATAAGCATTTTACAAAAGATATTGAAATACGCTGCAAAACTGAAGGGCTGTATCTTCAGTGAGGAAGGGGAAGAGCCTTTCAGCATATTTTAACAAATCAGTAAAATATTCTGTCCAGTGTTTTATGTGAGGAAATGGGGGAGGGAGGGGACGGATGCAGCTGGGGCAGTGGGAGCTGCTGGGTGCTTCCTTTTCCGTTTTTTCCTCCAGGCCGTTTCTGTCTGTGCCTGGCTGCTTGCAGGTGCTGGACCAGCGGCTTCCATCCCCACAGCCCACACAGGAAAGGCAATTAGCTGAAGCACATATTTGAGATCAACAGAGCTTTGTGTTGCCCAGCCAGCTCCAGCAGGTTTCCTCCAGCCCCGGGAAGCTCGACCGCTGGGCAGGGAGTGCAGCAGGGCCAGGGCCGGGGCCAAGGTGAGGGCCCCTGGGAATGGCGGGCAGAGGGGCATTAGCCAGCCTTCCCGTTGGAATGGGCAGCACCGGCAGGAGAAACAGCCCCTGGGAATAATTCCCCCTCCAGCAGCCATAGGAATGATACTGGGTATCATTCTTGTGGATACTTTCAGAAGAAGTGCTGAAGGCACTCCAGCGCTTGGGATTCAGGGTTTATTTTATTTACAGCTTTAGGAAAGAAGGGAAAAAGTACCCTTCTGGAGGCTTCAGGCTTTTAGCACAAGCTCATGCTTGTAGTGAGGGGCTGCATGTCTGTGATCTGAACCACTTATTGCAGCAAATAACCATGGAATAACCTGAAATCTCTAGAATACAGAGATTGCATGCTGCTATTTGAAATCACTGAAAGGTTTTTTTTTTCCTGTACACTTCATGCTCAGCTTCTTCGGTATCTTAACAGAATTGTTAATGCAGGGAAGATAATTTTGATCCAGGAGCGTGGCATTTGTACTCTGCTTTAAAACACTGTTAAAATGTCTCATCTTTGTATTTTTTTAATTGGGCAATTAATGGTATACCTACCAAATTATGGCATTACTGGCCAATTATGCTTTGGGGAAGCATCTTGGGATACTTGTCTTTTCTGCGGAGGACACAGTGCAGCACAAGTCAGCAGTTATTAATGGCAACAGAAGGAGTCTGTGGGTGGGACAAGGTGTTTGTCTTGGGTTCACCATGCTTTATAAGACTGCAACACATAAACAATGGTACTGCCATCTGACTGTGCTAAATACTAACCAGGGATCAGCCTTAAAATTAATACAAGGAGAGAAATACTGCTTTTTTGGCAATTTTTTAATAAGTCTTTGTTTAAGCCCAGGGAGGTTCACCTGATTGTGTCTTGTCAGACATTGCGGGTTACAGGCAGTGAACTTGAGGTTCTCTGAAGAAGGTTGCAGAGGGGCCTTCATGTGCCCACATTTCAAAATCAGCATGTTGTAGATGTTGGACTACTGATATGTGCAAACAATTGTTTCTAGAGAATTGGCTTTATGGAGGACCACAGTGCTTTGCCAAATGACGTGTTTGGCTGAACAGTTTGAACAAATAGTTTCTTTTGGAATTATGACCAAAATAAATGGAATATTTAGCAAAAGAGTTAAAGACACAGTTTGTGCAAGACAAAGCATGTGACCAATTTCTGTGCTTTGTTTTAAACAAGAAAGTCTGTATCATGTTGCTAAGAGACAAGCTGGAATCTGATAGTCAACGACAAAATATTATGTTTTATCCACCTAATATGTTTTAGTAGGTATCTGATTGTTCATTTTATTCAAGAATCATGTTCTCTGAGTGTTACATTCTGTGGGGTTTTTTTTCTGAAAAGCTCTATTTAGGATAGTAATAGCCTAATAAGTCCAATTATAAACTGTAAATCGGCACAAATATATGTTATAAAAAGCAATAATATTTAGTTTTCTGTGTGTTCAGTACTATTTCTTATCTAATTTTTTTTTATAATAAGTCTAGTGTCATAACATTTTCCCTTTTCTGCCTTTTTTTCCAAGTGCATCTGGGTTACAAAAACATAAGCATTGCTTTGAAGCCCAATCGTGGTTCATTAATGTTAACATCAAGTTCTAACTGTGGAAAACTGGCATAGTTATAGCTTGTGAAGAAAGTTCCAGTTGCTAGCAGCACTCACATTACTGGTGAAGTTCTATCCATCATTTCTGACCTTAAGGCATAGTTAGATGTTTCATTTTAGTTTTTAATACATTCTAACCATACCGATTTTCTGAAGGCATTACAGCCAACTGATAGACCTGGGAAAGTGGTGTTAGGAGTCATAATGCCCCTCACCATTAACACAGAGGCAGGAGAGCCCATCTGCCACCTCTGCCTCATGCCCACGGAATGCATTTCCACTGTGGGGAAAGCCATCCTTGAAAGAAAGGGCGTGTGGAAAAAGGTGCTCAAATGCTGTAGACTGTGACCTCTGCAACACAAAAAGTGATCATTTGCTATTTGTATTTTTAACAAAATACAAACTTTATATAGCATCTTTATTCAACAATTTTTTTTTTAATTTTAAAAGCTTGCGTAAATTTTGTTAATCATACAAAAGATAAAATGTCTTTTTGCTATGTTTGTATAAATTTTGAAATTCATACTTGTACCACTAGACTTTTCTGTTCCAGAGGTTTATCTTCTTCTCTTTTCTCTTTTTGCAATCTTCAACAAATATCCTTACACGGTTTTATCAAATCTGAGTGTCCTGTCTATGTGAATTATGGTTTACAGCTCACAGAAAATAGGAACCTTTCTGATTAGGGTTCTTCTCCTCCCCTGAGAAATATGTTTCTATTCTGTTACAAAGAAGTCATGGAAAAACTTTAAAGATTCGGTATCAGTCCATTCCTGCATTAGGTGGTAATAGGGATAAGGGGTAAGTATTATGGTGGAGAGTTGGTTTACAGCAAGTATTATTTATTTAGGCAGCTAATCAGTATTCAGACTTGAAACCACACAATTAAAAGATGGAAGTAGTAGATGTTTTGCTTTGCAACAATCTAGGTTAATAAAGACCTAAATAGAAGTTTGCAGTCTTAGAAACCCAAATCTATCAAAGACCTTCGTGTCAATGCATTCCTCCTGAAACAGCAGGAAGTGATGCCCAGGGCATTTTCTTGAACATCCTAGGTCACCATTCTAAATGCAGACACTGGAGAGCTCTGTGGACTAGGGGAGTGCTGCATTGCCTGCCAGGATTTCAGTTAGAAGGGAGTAATGAGAGAGAGCAGGGAAGTTGCAGACACCAGAGTAAGTGCAAATTTTCTCAGGCTGGGTGCTAACCTATGTGTTCACTCAAAGTTAGAAAAAAACCTATCTAAGACCTTGGCCACCTTTGCTTTGAAAGAAATCACACACACAGCAGTGTTAGGCACTAACTTGCAAGCAAGTATTGCCAGAAAACTTATTCCTATTACTAGACTTTGAATGAGGGAAGGGCCAAGATGGTAGATTGTACAAATAAACTTGTTTGTTTTGTATACACTAGATCTTTACACAGTATTCTAGAACGTGAGACTAGGACAAAGTGAAAAGACTGTTTCCAGAGAAAAGACAGAGAATGTAAGGATTAGGGTTAGGGTTAAGTTAACCTAGCAATCTGGGCAAAGAAAAAGCCAAGTATCCTCTTGCGTAGTATCTACAATAGTAATTCGTAATGTTAGAGGCCTGACACTTTTTTCTAGTTTGTCAGATTTTTCCTGGTCTCTGCAAAATGATGAAATTCTGCCCCTGAGGTTTGTAATTTTTTTTTTTAATTAAACTGTGGAGCATTTTTTTAATATAAAGAGCAAGACTCTCTCTGACATGTAAATTCCATCTTGGCCCATTCAGATGAAATTTTTTATTTTCATTGAATAATAAACTTTGTATATTATTATATGTATTTGTATTTTCCTAGTTTAAAAGCTTGAACTGTAATTCTCAGAGTTATTCTGTGTTTTCAACTCAAGGCTACTATTTTTCTTGCTAGGCAATTCCGAACATTATTATAAAATCTCAGTTCAGTCTGTTTTATTTTTATAAAGGAAAATATCACCTTTTTTTTTCAGCAGCACAAACACATGCAATGTAAAATGTTATAGAAGAAACAGCCCTTCATAGATAAAGATTTTTTGTTCACAGGTTCCAAACAGTTTAATGAAAAATATTCTGAGTCAAACTGGCTTTTTTAGTCCTCTTTCTGTAGAATTTACTGTAGATCTCTCAGAAAACTGGGCACAACCCAATGAAATGAGTATGTTTTTGATGCAAATGTAACCCATCTTTTCAGTTTTCTCTAGATGGAAGTTTTGTTCCTTCTTAGAAAACACCATGGTGAGATTATTAAATGACAAGTGCAGGATAAATTGCTCTTTCCTGACTTCAGTCCAGACATTTAAACGGAGATGGTTACTGATACTGCGCAGGAAATTTTTCCAATGCAAACAGGTCAGTGCTGTGCACTCTGCTTTTGGTGGGACCAGGCCATTCAAAGGCAGGGCTATTATGGAACAGAAATGTTCTTTCAACACTCAGTACTTTATTAAGATTTTAGTGAAGATTAATGATAGGCATTTAAGCTTTTTATTTCCTCCATAATGTAATATATTTTAAATTTTCACTAGCCCACTTATTTCACTGTGAGTTTTCAGGCTGTGAGATCAGTTAGATCTCAAAAGGGAAGTTGACAGCATTTAAGAAGTACACCACTCATTCTTTTCAGCTTAAAACTCTCAGGACAAGGCAACTGCCCAACCTTAAGGAACAACACCCACTGCCATGTTTGTGTTTTACGGCAATCTCTCACCCGGAAACTCTTTCTAAGTGTCACATCTACCTCAAGCCTTTATAGTTCAGAAGCCATAAGCAACATACAAGGTGACCTGTAAGGTCCCTGCTAACCCAACTCATTCTGTGATTCTATGAACCTAGTTTTTTGCATCGTGTAGGTAACTGTTTCTTGAGCTTGTCTCTTTTTACAGATTACAGAGATACTAAGGTTGTGTAGAAGAGACTTGTTCTGGAGTGATTCGGAAACTTTCAGTATTGAATAATCACAGACACTAATTCCAGGGGAAGGGGAAGACTGCTGGTGTTAGCACAGACAATCCCACTGGGAACACATCTTAGGAACCAAATACTCTTCTGAGTCTGTCTTTAGTCGTTTTAGTTCTGAAGATATTCTCTGAAATTGCTTCAGCATAAACATGAAGGCAGATGCTAAAACATTAGGAAAAGTTTACCCATTGCTACTGAATGTGCATTCCAACTCCTTCAGGCTGTGAGAAGTTACCTTTATGGTTGTTTTTTCTAGTTACATCAGTAAGGCCTAAAAAGCTATTTTGTTTCCTGTGTCCCAAGAACATGAAATAAAGAAAGGCATCAGGAGCACTGTTAGTTGGTCATTTCCTAATGGATAAGAGACAGAAGATATTCACTTTCTTTTTCCTGGAAGTTGATTTGCCTCTCCTTTCCATGTTTGAAAAGCTTCAGATCTTAGATGCTTATTTTAGTAAGAAATTAACCATCTGAAGTTCCCATCGCTCTCTATTGATTCTAAAGGGGTTAAGAGTTGACTTTCTCTGATTTAGACTTTTAGTTGAGCCCTTCCCCACATTTTCTATTAACTACCATGAACAGTTTAGAAAGAACTGCTCAAACTCATTAAGTAGAAGATAAAAAATATGACCTGTCCTGTACAAGTCATATCAGAAAACTGACAAACTTCACTGAATGCAGAACTTTTTTTGTCCCACCCTAACCAAAACTGTCACAATTTCATAATGAAGGCAGATAAAGGAATAAAAAAAAATCCAGATCCAAGGAAGATCATGAAAGCTTGTTCAACTCCAGTGCTCAAGGAAGCTTAGCACATTGCACACAACTTGCAAATACCACAACCTGCAAAGCAAGCAGGAACAAAAATGAACTATGTGTACTCTTTCTGAAAATGTAAGCAATGGATGAAATTTTACTCTCTTTTTTTTTTATTTTTGTGAGAAATACAGCTGTTTGTACTAAGTCATAACACCAGATGCCCAAGGTTGTGTTCTGACAGTAGGAAAACAGTCTGTATCCAATGACTTTGTAACTGAGGACGTGATCTCTGATGCTTTCTCCCTATTACCCAACTCAAAACATATAAAAATTGAGGCAAAGACAATATACCTGTTATTTGATTTTTTCAGCAGTGGTTTCCGTATCTCCTTCAACTTTCTGAGTAATTTGAGACCAGCTTTGTCTGCCTCTGCAGAACGATTTTATTTATTAGATTCTGTGTCACTCACAGTACCAGGCACTGCAATGCCACAGATCTGAAGAGCTCCTGTTTACAGGATGTGCAACTTGCCTGCAGAAATTCCAGGAAACAGTCTGCTTGCTGTGACCTCAGAGAAGCCATTTCAATTTACCACAAACCATGTGACAATAGAATTGTATTTACATGGTACACATGTTCACCAGCCTTTTTATTACTCTCTGTTAGTCACAGATCATGAGAATATAATCTCCCACTCACCAAAGCTCTGGCCTCTGATTGAGTGATTGCTCATTCCACTTTTCAATCAACAACTTCTAAAACTATCAAAACCACACTTGAAGTAAAAACTTTTGCCACTTTCTTCTTGCTTCTTCAGAAGGTCATAAATAATCTTTGTTCTTATCCCAAATATTGTCTTAAAGGGACAAATGATTTCCATTATAAATAATTAATCTGACAGCATTTTTCTGACCATGCACATTCAGGTAAAGAGCAGCTCTATATATTATGAACTAAGCCTTTATTTAGACAAAAAAAAATTGTTAAATTACTAGTCACATTATTTTTAATGCAACAGTTACTTTATAGACACTGAGAAGAGTAAAACTGATCCCCAGAACGCCTCTACCAGCCTGAATAAGCAGACTCCATCCTGACAGTTCCTGTTACAAGTGAGTAGGAACTATTTTCTCTGAGTGAAAACATACCCAAACATGTCGCAGGAGGCACTCTTCAATACTTTCTGTACTCACAAGAATGTGCTAAATTACTCTGTCCAAATTATATTTTCTTTAATTGTGATTTTTATTCTATTTTTTTTTCACACAGTTGATCAGTATGCTTGTTATAAGGTAAAAAGTAGTCATGTGCAGTAGTGACTCTCATCACCTCCTGATTGTGCTTTTCCTTGTTTCCTGTCTAGCAGGAAGGGAGGGAATAAGAAGACACAAAGCACTGACTGTCTCTGGTTAGGTAATGGTGGATTTAGAGATTTACTGAGATTCAGGGAAAGTGAAAGAAAGATTATGTACACAGTGGGATCTTTTTTTTCATTTGGTGGTAAAATGCTCTGTTCTCCATTCCCTCTAGGATAGCCTTTTTTGGTGAGTCATGTCTATAGCTCTCACTTCTGTGTTGAAATAGGTTGAATTCTCACATTGGTTGAAAACTGAAAAAGACAGCCATCACTTTAATATTGCTGCTCATTAAACATCAGGAATGGTTACGCTTATCATTTAAAGACAGTTTGAACTACAAATGAATGCATTATGATTTTACTGTGAATGCAAAATTACCACAAGCAAAGTCTTCTTAAAATTTAGTAAGATGTCTGGACTTTTACAGTCTGGCAATCAATTTTGGCTAAACCAGTTGTAGTGATGTACATTCTGAGTAGATCAGATGATGAACTCTGTCACATTATGATCTCCAGGACTGTCCCTTAGTAGTTTTTAACATATTTCTTATCACCTAAATCTGTAATGTAATTAATTTCCACAACCATTTTTGTGTTGCTCCAAATGGTCTTTAGCTGCCAAAATATATAACAACCCATCACTTTGCTGTAATCTGACAAGTCAAAATATTCATGATAGCAAGATCCCTCCCTACTCCTGCACCACCAGTAAGATTGTGTCCTGGCAAGCTGTTTGGCTCCTACTACAGATTCCAGAAATCAAAGTGCTGCCTGAAATATTTTATTCACTCATTCTGCCATTGTTTTCCTTCAGACTCGGTATCTCCGGATGTGCCTCCAGATCTTGTGTAAACAGATCGAGTCTTTGTTTATTTTTGATATAAACAGAATCCAACCACATTCTGCCTAGCCAACATCTTCTAACTGGAATGGCATCTTTGTTCCCATAAAGAGCTCAACAATTTGAAAAAAGGATAAGCAAAGTTTTCATGCAAATACAAGACTCAGCTGCAATGAACACTTGCTGAACATTGAGTGTTCTGAGACTTCTTTTATATTTGTCTTTACTCCATAAGTGTTAAAGAAAAAGAAAACCTTCTGCAATGCCTGTGATAATGCTGATTGAAAAAAAAAATCTCAAATTAGGAAACTTCATAAAAAAGTTCTTTGCAGATCTGCAGCTCTGGTTTGCCCTTAATTACTGCCCCTTCTTTTTTATTGAAAGATATTTTGTCCTTTTTGCAGCATTTTAGCCTATTACCAGGCAATTTGCTCATTTGAGGGATATCTAGACTCCTGGTCTTTGATAAGAAGATCCTAAGGGCTAATACTCCCATCAGATAAGGAAGATGTTTCACTGACTTCCATTCTCTACGTTCCAATTTTCTTACTGGACTGAGATAACATCTCTGACCCATAGTTTCTTAGTCCAGTTCTTAGCTGGAAATACAGGACCACTTAAAATGCTTTATATAGTTTCCTCTTGAACTAACTACTCTCCTTCCCCAAAACACACACTTCAGTAATCCAGAGACAACTGAGAAGGGGTTCCTGAACTGATCCTCTGATCCTGGCAAATATAAATCTTATAAAATTCCACCTTCATTTGATATTTTATCAGCACATGAAATCTGAGAACTAGAAAGTTTTACAGTTTGGGTGCAGATGTGAGTAACTTCTCTAATCAAGAGAAGACATTTGAATTTTAATCTCAAGCCTATTCAAAAATGAATGTTTCTTTTCACAGCACTAATAGAATCAAATGTTTCTTGGACAACTTACCAATAATCTGATGGTCATTGCTTATCTGAATTTGAATTTATTGTCAGTTTGTACTTGCACTGTTTTTTAATAAAAAAAGGTTGTTGTATTAATCTCTGAGTCTTCTTTCCTGTAAGGTGACCTTGTAGCACTTTTTTAAGCTTGTGCTTTGTTTCTGTTTTCCCCACCAGGTTTCTTTCTCATCTGTTATTGTTAGCCTGGTTCATTTTTCCTCATCAGTCTTCTCATCTACCCAGAGCATTCATAGCTTGTAGTTGGAGAGACTGCAAATAGCACCAAAGAGCAGAAAAAAATTTTTTTCCTTTATTCTATTGTTCAAACCTGCTTCAGGGTTACTACAGGGCTGGCTGAATGTATATATTGGAAAGAACTGTTGGCATCAAACAACTCTGAAGATTATTTCCTCTCCCTTTTTCTGTTCAGATAAATCGATGCGGTGATTAAGGCTAGGTGAATGATAAAATTGTGAACAGAAAAGGCAACTCAAAGCAGTTAATAAACACTAATAAAAAGGAAAAAAAGCTTTCTGCTCTGAAGATCAGTGGAAGAATGCAGGACAGGACTGAAAAAAAAGCCTCACAGGTCATCCATACAGCAAAGAACACTCAGAAAATTCGACCAAGACTGTAGGAGTCCGTTAATACTCACCAGGATTCATGACAGAAGGTAACATAAATGGCTGAACCCTTAGGCTTTGAGACCAGTTTGTTCCCTGCAAAAGATAAACGTAGGCACTTGTGGGAAATGCTGTTGCAACATCCTATCAACAACATAGCCCATGCCAGTGCCAGACCTTCTCCAGAAAGGTGGTTGTATTTAGATCAGACCTTGAAACAAAGCAACTTTAACTCCTGCTCACACTCGCGGGGTGTCCCCACGCTCCGGAGCACTGGGAACACGTGCTCCCGTGAAGCCCATACAGCCATGGGGCACCAAGACAGTGGTGACCAGGCTGCCCATCTGCCGTGGTGCTGCCGCTGTCCAGACATTGTTGGGTCCAGCATCCACAGCAATTACACAGGAGAGAAGTGACACCAGCTGTGAGGTTCTCATCATGTCTCCTGGATTCCTCTTGGCTGGCAACAACGCACAGATTTTAGATATGCCTCTTTGTAGCCTTTAGCAGCTGATAGTGATCAGCGTCTCCATCCTGTCTCACCTCTGGGAGTCATCAGGATTTCTTCATTGCTCTTTTTCTCCAGAAATGGGTATCTTCTGAAACTGCACACAGATGTGCTGGGTTGGGTATTTTGGATGCCATTAGCATAGTCCATGCTGAGAACTCTTTTGCTGCTGTGTGCTTCATCCAGCGACCTCATGCCCAGACATTACCATTCATTCTCCATTCACAACAAGTTCCACCCTTTCTCTTACAACTGTCTACAATGAGAGGTAGAGAAAACATTCAAAAATTGCGAGCATACCCAAGAACCACACAGCTCTGCTGATGAATGGGGCAGGTCACAAGTGATGAAGAACCGTGAAGAGGCTGAGATGCTCAAAGCCCTCTTTCCCTTGTTCTTTACTAGCAAGGTCAGCCCTCAGGGCTCACAGAGCTCTATGCCTAGTTTGGCAAGGTTTGGAGGAGGAGACTTCGACTAACTGTAGAGGAAGGGTGAACTGAAGATACTTCAGCAAATTAGATGTTTGCAAGTCCTTTGGGCTGGACAGGAGCTGCTTGTAAAAGTCCTGAGGAAGTTGAGTAACATCATTGTACTGCTTCCTATCACCTTCTAAAGGCTGTGGCAATCAGATGGGATTTCCAGTTACTGTAAAAAAGCAAATGTCACATCCATCATCAAAGCAAGGTGCAGGAAACTGCAGAACAGTCATCCTCACCAAGTATCTCTCTCAGAGGAGATCGTGAAGCAAATCTTTCTGGAAGCAATTTCTGGGATGACGAAGGACAAGTCAATTCAGAAAAAACAGCACAGTTCCACCAATACAATTGCCTTTGCTCATGAGATAGTTGACTCTGTGACTGAAGTGATAAGAGCAGCACACATTGATTTTAGCAAGGGTCTTGCTGTGACATCCACAGCATCTTTGTAGTCCAGTAGGGACTGGGTAAGTGGACGAGGTGGATGGCAGTCTGAACCACTCTACTTAAAAAGTAGTGGTCACCAGTCTGAAATGAAACCGGCATGTGCTTATGAGTGATGTTCCTCAGAGTTGAGTACAGGGGTTAGACTAGATGAACTCTAGAGATCAGACATTTTTCTCTAATTCTGTGATGAAGCCTTGCAGGGCACTATGTAGAATTTGGGTCCTCATATTGAAACCACAAATTATTTAGGTTTCTATGGATGAATGGGTTAAGCTGCAGCCTTTCCTTGATTCTGAGCTCATGTAGCTGATTCTGCATGATATGAAGTGGCAGTGCATTATGAGGCATTTCCAGCTAAGAAGCTTCACACTGCGAGATCTTCTGCTATGGTGTCCTGACCAGCAGTAATGTCCCCCCAAGAACATAGGCACTGCTTGAAAACAATCCATTCCATGCTTCATGATTTGGGGACTTGTAGTTGAAAGAAGGAGGTGAAAATGAACCAATATTGAAAGAGGATTTTCAGTAAAGATCATTTTCTATTTTAGGCCCACAGCGTTTTCTTGGAGCGTCATCATCTCACAGCTATTCTGATGCAGAATAGGCTTTTCTTTACAGTACTTGTGCAGTCGCGTGCAGTCCGGATCTTTCGACTCCAGTAATTCTCAGCTAAAACAGTTCACACAAGTCCAGGAAACTTGCCTCTTTCATGTACCCTTTATGCATTCCTCTCTCTTTGTAATATAACATTAACTAATTAATTAAATTAAGAGTCGGTTTCTTTGTTTCCATCTGGGAAATTTACTCTGCTCCAGCTCCCCTCCCTAAAGTTAAACAACACTGAACAAGCTTTCTTAAGATACAGGCTTTTTATTGTTCTCTTTGCACAAGATCTGGTCAGATACTGTTGGTCTTTAAAGGCTGTTGTATTCACCAACAGAAATGATAAGGCTATGCACAGACTTCACAATTCAGAGTTCATTAGGTTTATACACATTTTCCAAATCTTCATATGCTATATGATTACTTTAAAGTTTTAGGGTTTTTTTTCAATGAAAATATGTTTCATCTGGGATGGAGTTTGCATGCCAACTATGTTACTAGAGACATTGTTTCCTGCTGCATTTAACAGTACTGTAATGATTTCACAGTTAGCTTTCCAAATTTTGCTGACCCGCAGAAGCAGCTTGTACAACTCTATTTTGTGCTCCTGACTCCTGTAGGGTCTACATAGCAGGGAAAGGCTTTTCTCAAGACTCTTTCAACCCTCCTTCTATTATTTCTTAGGTAATTACAATAGTTAATAGGAAAGGTAATGTTTATATAGCTTTTAGCATCTGTGCTGCATTATTTTCTCATTATTGTGGATCTAAAATATTAGATCGAATTTGTTCTTTAAAGGCTCTATTATTCTCGTTAAATGGCTCTAAACAGAATGCTGGAAAATACCACAGGTTTGGACAGGACAAAGCACAGACTTTACTGCCATTCAGTGGCTTGATGGAAACATCATAAGCAAAAGAGGGGGTTTTTTTTGGTCAAGATTTCAAGCATATGAAATCGCGGTTCAATCTTTGTGAAGACTTAGTTTTCCTGGTTTCAGTTGTGTGAGATCAGATTTGAAACTCTTCTTTTTCTCGTTTTGTTTATGTTTTGAGAGTGCTGTGGTACACACCGAACCGAAACTTCAGAAAGCTCTCCTCAGGTGTCTGCATTGGTGGTGCGATAAGGGCAAGTGTAACAAAGTCCAAGGTCTCGTGGTTTTGCCCTGTAGCTAAAATATCTTATTTTCACGTTGTGCCTTTCCTGAATCCTGCCCAGCCGGTCTGGATCTGAGGGGTTTCGGGACACGCCTGGCGGCCCGGGGGACCCGGCGCTCCGCAGGTGCCAGCACGGGCTGGCGGGGAGCCGGGCGGGCCCCCCGAGGGCCGCCGCGGGACGGCTGCTCCTGGGCACCGGACCGAAGCCCCCGGGCACCTGCGGCTGGGCCGGGCCGGGCCGGGCCGC
>VZRV01008887.1:566875-715373 GCA_013398115.1 Falcunculus frontatus
CGGCCGAGAACCGCCGAGCGCGGCCGCCCCGGCGCCGCACCCGCGGCGGCCTCCGGCGGGGATGGAGCTGCGGCGGGGACGGGCGAGGGACCCGCCACAGCCAACTCGCGAGTCCCGCTGCATCGCAGCACAGCTCCTGCAAAGGCAGAGGTGTCCATCCCTGCCCCCAGGGGGGTTTAGTTCTCCAGGAAAGTGGAAAGCATTCCAGCCTTCACTTAATTCTTTAAAGAAAAGTCACATTACTGTACTTAGGGCAATTGGTAATGCCTGCAGTTAAAACCAGCGGTTGTACTGAAACATTTAGAATAATCTAATTTCAGCAGGTTTTGATGGCTCTGAATTGCTTATACACATTCTGAATCTATCTTGTAATGAACAGGAGGAAGCTTTATCGCCTTTAGACAGTTCACTTAAGAAAATGGGATTGGTATGTTAGGAAATTCTCGGAAACATTTAGAAGTTTGTCCTGTCTCATAATGTGCTTTTCAAAAAGCCCTGTAATTGGAAGGAAGAACATGGAAGGTGGACAAAACAAGAAAAACCCATATCCCTTCAGAATCAAAGTAGTGTGCTTTTCTTATCAGAGAAAAATTTCTGATGCTGTTTGGAATACTATTGACACTCTGAGCTGAAAGTACTAAACTTTAGCCGATGACACATACCTGGGTTTCTTCCCAGCCCAACACCTTAAACACATGAATTTTAATTAAAATTAATGAAACGTCAGCAGTAGTCACTAAATAACTCCAAGACAGAGATGCAAGGCTACGTGATCTAGCGGTCCTGTTTGAGGACACGACATTTCTGAAATCTGAATTGTCCAATCTGTTGGCTTGCTGTATAAACTAAGGAAGTTGGAACATCCTCAGTCTGTGAAGCAGCAGTTGCACCTCCCAAGGGTGTTGTGGAAGTGCTGTATTGGAACAGCTCTCTCTTTTTTTTTTTTTTTTTTTTGTGGTTGTAGGTGGTATTAAATGGTTCTTACTATGAATAGTGCTGACGCTGTCTACATTTTGTGCTTAATCAGTTTTGATGTGTCAGTCTGTATGGAAAAAACCGATTTTTTTTTAATGTTTTATGGACTGTAAAGGTACTGAGATGCTTATCAACTGTGTTCTCTCCCTTTTAGCAGTGACTCTGGTGAAGAAGAAATACAATTATTTGAGAAATCTAATGTGCTATGAATGGATTTATTGTGTTACATGACAATATGATCTGGAAAATACATATGCTTAAAAGCTATCTTAAAAACAATTTTAAATTCTCAGAGGTTTCAACATAGTTCCATGTTCATCCAGTTAATAAACACGCATTTCAGTTTTTCATGGAAGTTGTTTACCTATTTAACTAACTCCCAAATAGTTTTAAGTTAGTTTTTGCAAAGCTAGAACTCTTGAAGGTTTGTAAAGAACCAGATGACTTTTTCAGGGGGTGATTTTAGCTATATTATCTATCATTTTCCTATAAGATAGAAGTTGCAAATGTGCTGTTGAGTTAGGAGAGAGTGCCAACAAGCATCTGGACAAGAATAGAATAAACTTTTAATTCTGTAATTTTGACAGGTTTGAGAAGTACAATCCAGAAGATAAAAAGCTACTAAATATAAAATGCTGTGCTAGGGAGAGGTTATGGGATGCTCAAATTGAGATGTTTGGGAAACAGAGCTGTAGGAAATAATTCATGACTCCTAGTCACAAATTGGTCCGTATGAGCAACATGCAGCTGGCAAAAGTAGATGCCATCCTTGGATATGTTGACCCAGTTTAAATTACAGAAGGCTTTTATTTTTTTTTTGATTGCACTTTTGTTTCTAGTTTTGAGTATTAAATCCAAAAAGCACAGAGGAATGTAGCGATGTGGCTTGAGAGGCTCAGAACCTATGAATTAATTTTTTTTTCATCAACGTACTGCATTATTTTGATGTGGTAGAAAAGGCTGTGGGATGGGTATGTATGTAAGAAATGGTTCACAGAAGCATTGGGGATTTTTAAAAGCTTTTTTTTTTTTTTGTGTGTGTGATTGAGATGTAGGCTAAGAGGAAGTAAATTTTAGGGGGTGTGATTTAGATTAAATATAGGCTGGAAAGTTTTTACCTATAACAGTCAAATGATGTAGATTGTTAAACAGGTTCCCATTATTAGAGATTTTTATTGGCTTAGGGAAGAAGCTCACCAAGATAATCTAGACACTTGACTGAAAAGGGATGTACGATGAGTTTTAGGACTAGGGAAGTGCCTAAGATTCTGTATTTGCCATATTTCATCAGATAGTCAGGTATTTACTTAATTGTTTATGTAGACTATCATTACTGTTGTCTTGCCTGGGTATATGTTCCTTTTTAACAGTATTTTTAAATGACAGCTGAATATGTAACATGTGACACTGTGCTTGGAGGTATTTAGTCATGATTATGAAAATTGGACCAATAAAACTGTGTCTCCATTGGAGGGAACATCTTGGGGCTGTTTGATATTTGCTCCAGCTCTGCTTGTTCACTACTTAATTTGGTAGAAGGTTTTAAGAAACCTTCTGTTCTAAGCTTGAAGAGAACACTGGGTTTTCACATTTTCATATTCACCCAATTTTAAGTTGCTTTGTAATTCTGGATAATTGTGGATTCTTTTCATGTTTAACTTTAATCCATGATCACGAATTAACTTGTCTGCCTTTGGGTAAGACAGAGAACCTGCACCTGTATTTGGCTAATAAATTTCTCTCAAATTACGTCTTATAATATTTGAGACTAGTTTTAACTACAGCATTACATTGTATTTACTGAAGAAACAATAGGCAACATAATGTACCCTTTTTCTTAGTAATGCAAAGATTTTTCTTTTAATTGCATTTCTATTCTGGAACTTAGCCATCATCTTAACACTCTGAGCTCTTCAAATTAAGTAGACTTTGACATTTGAGAAGTGAAGGTTTCTGGAAAATGTGTTCTTAGCTGCAACTTTACAATTGGCTTAAGCTGTTTTAATGTGGGTGGCTGTTTAAGTGGGGCTTTTTTCTCTGGAGCTGACCCCAGCTGGCCAGGCATGCAATATTGTTACCACGAGAGAGCTGGTGGGAGTAGGCATGCTCATCCCACTGCTGGAAACCCACAAGGAGGGAAGGAGTTTCGTGCTCCGTTTCTGCTTTGTACCACCGGACTTGCCCTGGTGTTGTGATGGGCACTGTCTGTTGCTTTGGCTTGCAGGAAAGTGACAAGAACCACAGGCAACAGGAAAACCTTTGAATTTCTTACCAGACTCTTTCCTGACTTGCTTTAAGCCCAGCACCAGTGCAAAGAAGAGGGAGGACCGTGGGGTCAAGAGAGGGGAACAAGGATGGTCTGCTTCCTGTGATGGCACCTAGAGATAGTCAGAACAGAGCTGTTCATAGAGTTTCATCACTAAGGTGACTGGGGAACTGCATCAGTGACTTTTTGGGGGCTTGAATAATGTATTTGGAATTTGGTGGTTGTGTGTGAGACTTTGTGTATGGTGAACTAATACAAAGAGGATGGTGAATTTGGTCACATAGCAAAATGCTTTTGCATGACTATTTTGGCATGCATTGGTCTTAAAAGTTTGTGAGCAATGAGACTTCTGCTGCCTTCTTAGTAAACTGCTAGTAGATTTCTCTAGTGATGAAGACTCAGCATTACAGGTATTTTTTTTTTTTTTTTGCAATTCCATTACTTCTGTTTGTCTCTAGTAAAACTCCTTGTAATCTGGTTTTACCATTTCTGGTGAGAGTACAGAAATTTCAAGTCCTGTCTCCTCTAAAGGATGTTGACTTCAAGCTATCATTTACTTTTTGATAGCATCTCAAGGCAGTCATATGTCTCTGAAACATAATTAATTTCTCAGTTTAATTAAGTTCTTAATTTCTTAGTTTGTTTTCTATTTTTAGCGATGAAGAATAGAAGAAATTCAGGTGTGGTCTGTGTTTTGATAGCTCAGTCAGCAGTTGCATTGTCCTAACTATGAGATACAGTTAAAAAAGCTGCGAATGGCTGGATTTGTAGACAGTTTTGAAAAAAATATTAAAAAACAATTAACCAGGAAAAGTCTTGGCCTTTATGTAGCTGAGTGGCATTGGACTCCCACTCAAAGATAAGATATCAAGCACTTGTAACTTCCTCTGCCCTTAGCTGAGTTTTTTTACCTTACAGCCTTCCAGTGTTTTGATTGTAACTCTTGAGTGCTTCTGCTAGTGTGTTCTGCACCTTCTGGTGTCCTGTGAGCTTTTTTCCTTCACCTCTTCTGAAGATTCAGTCTTAGTGTTGTGATTTAGACAGGTTATTTAGCTGGTATTTTTTTCTTGTGTTAGAGTAGTAGTATGTAGCAAGACCCTTTCTTAAAACCCCCAGTGTTGCTCCCTGAAATCTTTGAACTCTTATCATCTCTCCATCAGCAGGTTTTTGTGTTGCCCTTTCAGCTCTAAGCTTTCTGAAGACAGCTCTGCTTTTCTGAGGACCTCCTGCCAGATTCTGACAAGCTGGTCCCACGCAGCTTGGGCATGACTCATTTTCTTCTGCCTAACTCCAGGGATACTGATCTATCATAACTAGATTGAGCTGCCATATATTTGTCAAAAGAGGACTGTACACAGTGACAGGAGATGTTGATCTTGATAAGATTTCCCAGGATGATACTGTAACTATGAAAATCACCTGAAAATACAGGGTTTTTTTAGCATTTGTATGAAGTAAGCAGTTTGATAGCCTTCTAATTGATTTTCAGATTTTGTTCTCCAACTTGTGCATCTTTTTTGTATTTAGTATTCATTCTCAATCAGCATTTAGGGAGAGGAATGTATAGCAAAGAGCTGTGATGTGGGAAAAGCTAAGAAAATTACTAGAGCTCTTTTTTTTTTTTTTAGTCTTTAGTTTTTAGTGCATGGTCGAAGACTCTTCAGAAGTCAAAAGTCTATTATTTTACATAAGCTTTGACTAATCTTCTGCAGAAATCCTGATGTATGAGAAGACTTCACTGGGATTAGTCTGTTACATCCTGTCTGTGAAACTGGGTTTTTAAAATACAGGAACTTGAGATGTTTATCTTGACCACATAGGGAGCGTGTAAAAAATAAATAACCACAATGTTTGTTGTCCTAAAATAAGCACATACACATTTTTAGAAACAAAGGTGAGTTTCAAGTTATTACATAAGTTATGGTTATTCTGCCTTTGGTTACTGCTAAGTATCTTCAGTTACTATGGAAACTATCTGAATATCTGGAAGGGGAGGACTGAATAAAATTATAATGTGTTGTTAAAATTTAGAATCAGCACAAACAGAATATGGTGATTGTCAGAAAATATGCACTTGTTTACTTGATTTCTCTGAGCAATTCAAACTTAACTGAAGAGAGTTTGTTTATACCTTTCTCCCCCCTGCCCCTTTCTTCTGGATCTTGCTAATTCCTTCAAATCCAAAAAATCCATGGCATTTTTCAAAGACCTGGTAGAGGTGGGCGTCTTTAAATCTGTATAATGAGATGTATTCTAGAATTTTAACTAAAATTCATCTTGGAAATTGAAGATAATGTGCTTGTCAGAACAATTCAGAATTTGAGCTCACAGCACTCAGAACTGTTGACTCATTTGATTCAACAGAATTCAAATTAACAGGTAAGAACCATTGACCTTTTTAATCTCATTCCTGTGGTCTCTTGCCAAGATTTTTGAGTAGACCGAGAGATTTTCTCTCTGCAGACAGTGTTATGCTACTGCAGGTGAATCTTGCTTCTCTAGCGATTCCTAGATGTTGAGATGGGAAGGGACCCCATCACTGAGTTACTGCAGCTTATATTGCAAACCAGAAACAGCACCACAGAAGCTTGTGTAAATTGGAATTGTTGTTGAGGCTGCTTGGATTGTGGGAAGCTTTAACTTTTGTGGTAGCTCAGAATTTATAGGAATGCAAAGATAGATTTGATCCTTTTCCTCTAGGCAACATTTTCTGTTTCCTACCTTTTTTTGTGCATCATGAATCATTTAAAAACTGTCAGAAGCCCAGCCCTCTGATACTGTCTCCAGCTAAAATTTTAATACCTGATTGATTTTTTTTTTTGGGTGTGTACTGTGTTTCTGTAGTTATTGTAAGAAACTGTCATGTGCTCAGCTTCTAGAATCGAGATGCATAGTTTACTAAAAGCAGTAGTTTAGCTGAACCTCTTTAAAGCTGTGTTTAAAAGTAAACAAACCTTGTGATAGAGTATTAATTTAAGCAAGGTTTTGTTGAATAAAAATTTGCCGAAGACATTTTGGTTTCCTTGGCTCTGTGTACTTTCTCCTTAAAAGGAGAAACTTTACACACCTGAAGGTGTGGTCTGAATGCTCCTTTGTGGTTTAGAATAAAGGAAGGAGTTAATTGTATGCAATTATTAAACATGTAATAATGTTACACAGATAAAGGAGGTCCATGTAGTGGCTCTGTGATCTGAATTACTTAAGTTCGGAGTTTTCTGCTGGTTAAATATGTTATTTAGAAAGGAAATTTTCACACAAATGTTATTTTATTTCTGATAGTAAATAACTCCTCGTGGCTCCCTTGGAGATTTGTCAAGAATAACTCCTGAATGTGGTTGTTGTTTTTTTTTTTTAAATATGTGTAGCATTTGACAAATGAGTGAATGGCTCAAGAAGTGATTATTTTTTACTCTGTTTTCATGTAGAAGTATGTTCAGTGAGCTTTGCTAGGAAATTATAAGCTTTGACTAATAACTTTTGTCAATCTGATGATTTTTTTTTTGTCCCAGCCACAGGCTTTTACTTGAAATGCATTCTCCCCTCCTGCCCTCACTAGATGCATTAAGCAGGTGGGTCTTCTGTTTTTATGCCTAGATCTAAAGCATATAAAAAGAACCTTATGTTGTTTCTCTCTAGTAGTCTGGAAATGACAAGCTTGATTAATTTTTCCTCATTTTGAAATGCTACACAGTATTTTCATTTGAAGAACAACAAACAAATATTATACTGTTAACAAATAAAAATCTTATGAAAATCAGGTGTTCTGTGATGATTTGGAAACAAATATGAAAGGTAGTTATTCTGAGTACGAGTCTTCCTTCTACCGTAGTTTTAATTCTAGATTGCTATATATAGAAGGTTGCAAGGTAACTTCTTGCTGTAACGTATTTCTGAGTGAAAATACCACTGGCTTTCATTATTTTCATCGCCTGAAGTATTAAAAATTGTTTTGAAGTGAAAATGAAATTGCCTTTTTTTTAGTGCCAAATACTTTTTACTGTTTTGCTAAATATGAAGATTAGATTGTATAATATCATATATTCCAAAAATTATATTGTTATGTGTCAGGAAAGAAAAATATACTTATATCCTTTCCTACTTGTGGTTTTTAGTTGCAAATGAAATGCACAGAGACAGTTCTGTCTTTCCCAGAATATATTTTAAATTTTTATTTGAAAAACTTAACTCTGCCAGTATTTTTTGGAACCTGGCTGCCTCAGTCTCTTGTTCATACCTGGTTCAAGTTCCCTGAGTATGTTTACTGAAACTGTCAGTACCATAGAGGGTATTCTAGTTACTTTGGAAACAGCACAGTAATATACAGATAAGAGCCACTGAAAAGGGTTCCATTGACTTCAGTGTATGAACATGTATTATGTACTCACTGGGATTTCATTCTAAGACTGCATTTAAAGTAAAGTAATATTTTGGTTTTGGTCTTGTGAAACTCCAGTGCCGATAACTGGTTTTACAGTGATAGTGTTGCAGGCAGGGGTTGGGGACCCGTGGCTCTGCAGCTTTAGAGGATGTTAACCTTGTGACTGGTTTAACTTGGCCGTGAAATGGGCCGTTTCTGCAGGAAGGGGTGCTCCTCTTTTGTGCTTGTTGCTTTCTCTCCCTTCCTGTCTATTTTGTGTGTTGCAGCTGCTCATTTATCATGTCTGGAGGTGGACTGCTTGGGGGAATTGATTGGGCTGAAAGCTGGCGGTTTTTTCATCAGGATCAGGTTTTTGCTTAAGTTCAGTGCACAGCTGCACAACAGTGTCTTGTGAGGAGATAGAAGTGTTGGAGGAAAGTATTATTAACCATTTTAGTGGAAGCCCACACATGCCAAGTAAATAGCAATTGAGAAAGGTGGGTAAGGGAGACTTAGGTACTCACAAAAAGCAACGTTTTACCCGGATGTTACCAACTACAAATCTGGAAAATGACATTCAAAATTGATAAGGATATACTTCAGCTATCCATAACACTTGTAGAGAGAAGCTTTTAGATTAGCAGTAGAGCCATGATTTTAGCAGGGCTTCTTAAATGGATCAGTTATTGTAGATGATAGTAACTTAGCTTATAGAAAAATGGATTGGAATGAAACCTTTGTTTTGGGAGTTAATTTGGTTTTTGCCTATTGATTTATTGTAAGAGAGTTTATGTATCAAAATTAAAATTGCTTGCCCAGGCATAATTATTTACTTCTATGAAGTAAAACTGATGAAATATGATTTTATTAATAGAGGATAATAAGAACATGTCCCATTCTGATTCGGCTGTAGATGTTTGAAGGATGAAAAAACCCACCTATCTGAACTCTAAATGCATCCAACTGACTACTTTTAAACACTGTTATAAAAGAATCCAAGTAAAACTAGTTTGTTTTGTTTATTAAGTAAACATCCTAAGAAACTATGCATCTGTGTTGTGTTATTCTTTTGTCTATGAAGCACTCGGAAGCTTGTTTTATGTTGCCTCATGTCTGTTTATAGTATCCTATGAACAGTAGTCAAGGCTCTAATTTCTCTTGATGTTGACGACGGTAAGACTTCCTTATTCCAACAAAGTGGAAGCTCTGTATGCAGCCTGGTCTGTGATCAGGTTCACAGAAATCACTGTTTTCTTACAAAACAGTGACGAACAATCACAGATACCGTGTTGTCTTAATGGAAAGAAAAAGGCTGCATCTTCACAGTACTAGATGGCTACAAATAGAGCATCAGAAATTAGTGGAAGTTTGGTGTGTAGTGGGGTGATGAGCTGGGACTCAATGTCAGCTGCTGTTGCTTGCAGAGGTCTCTAAAAGTATTTCATGATACTGTGTGACAGGGTGATGAGATGGTAGTTGACATGCAAAAGAGTGGTGCAGGGAGAGAAAAGAGGAAGGCGCTTACTTTAACGAGTACTTTCATACCATTAAGTGTATTCTTAGAGTTGATTTAACAGATTAAATGGATCTCTGATTAGCTGTTATACTTGAGATTTTTGGGAGTAATAGTTGACTGTTCTTTGGAAAAAGCCTGGTTATTGGTCAGGAGGAAATACTACAGATTATGGAGACATAGAATACTAATCACTGTCACTTGAAAGGATATGTAAAACTGGAAAATGTACAGAAACACACAGAATATTCTGAGTTAGAAGGGATCTGCAGGGATCATCGAGTCCTACTCCTACGTAAATGACCCATACTGCGACTAAACCCACAACCTTGGCATTACTAGAGCCCTGCTCTAACCAGCTGAGCAAAGATGTTTGAATCAAGCTTGCCAGTGCTTTTATATACGTATTTTTGTGTAAGATAAGCAAGTAGGACTTCTTGGTGTTAAAAGACCTGCCCTGTGGTCGTAGTTCTTCAGAAGCTAAAGGCAGCTGCAATTTAAGCCTTCAGCCTGTCTTCTTCCTCATGCTGAGCTATTTCAGTGTAATGGGTTCATTTTTTGCTGGAATAATATGCTGAAATTAGCTGAGCAAAGGTTGAATGAACACAGGGCTGGAAGCAAGGAAGGCCAAGAAAGTGGAGAGAAGGATGGAAGAGCAGTGTGACAGCCAGATGGGATTCGAGTCTTAGGAGGAAGATGGCAAGGGTGTGGTAGGCCTCTTTGAAATAATGACTATTATAAAGCAGGTAACTATAGGAAGACTGGTACTTATTTTCATGCTATGGGACCTGGAGGCATTAATCGTAAGATCAGAAGAATGTTTGAAAGTAGATATAGCCCTGCCCCGCTTCCCAGTTTCCTGGGTGAAGTGGGAGAACATGTCTGCATGAACAGGTACAATTGAGTTAGAAATATCATTACAGTGGACGGTTTTGTAAAAGAAAAAGGTGTTGTTTTGGGGGAAAATTTTTGTTGCCATCACCCTCTGTACTGCACCACTTGCTGCTAGATGGTCCTTGGCAAGATTGAATTGAGTGGACACCTTTGAGTAAGTGTGGCCATTTCATGTGTTTTTGCTAATCTTCTGTGAAACTGGAAGGTATGATTGTGTTGTTTGAGACAAAACAATTTGACCATATAGTTGCCATTTCCAGTAGCATTTCATTTTTCTTTTTGTGCAAATGTTTAAAATGATTGCTAAAGTAGAAAGAATAAAGGTAAGATGCTTAAAGGAGAATGTCATAATGCTGTAGTAAGCGGTGTCATAATTTGTGTGGTTAGTTTTTGGGAGGTGTAAGTGGTTGGTTTCAGTTTGAAGACTGGCAAAATTTTTGCTGGCATTGACTCACTTTTAAAAGTGATTTTATTGAACTATGTTTCTGCTCTTGATTTGTATTGGTTTGTAGTCTCCTAACATTGAAATTTCTTTCCTCCCAGAAGTTAGCAAAATTACAATGATTTTTTTGGTTTTGATTTTCTTTTATCATTCTTATCATTCTGTGCCCAAAAGGCTGTCAGCAGGAGATTACCAATCTTACAAAAGCTAAGGAACAAGACAGCCATTGCCTTGTTGCCCAGATTATTCTTTTGATTCTTTGAATATAAATGTATTAGTTGATTATTCATTTGAATAATGTTTTTTATGCTTTAGTAGAAATGTTTTAAGAAGTGCTTCTTTAATTCTGGTCATATATTGTTTTGATACTGTCTTTTTGGAGTCTGTGAAGTGTTTGAGAAGACTTTTGGCAGAGGACTAAGCATACGAACTGAATATACAGAGTTTTCAGAATACAGTAATAGTGTAACTGCTCAAGGACTAGATATTGTGCCTTGCTATCTGTCTTTGGTCTTTTACCTTCAGATCTGACCATGGGTGGAGATTTTAGGCAGCTGAAGGGTTTTAGGTGATAGTGATGATTTTGCAGGTTGATCAACTAATTTTTGAAGATCATTCATCTAAATTGCTTTGGAAAATGGGCATTTACTCTGTAGTTACTACCACGCCACTCTTTTTTGTACGACATTGAGGGAAAATAGCTAACTTCTCAGACTTTGTGGCCTCTTTTTTTATTTTTTGGCCTGTATTTGTGGCCTGTATTTTTTATTCAGTCCACCACCTGCTCCACCCCCAAAGGTTTGTAAGGGTTATTGGAACGAAAAGAATTGTTTCACTGCTTCTCATATGATTGTGAATACATGAAATGAAACTGTCTGGTCTTGTCTTAGGTTCTGCTCTGAAAACTGACTGCAGAAGTGTTTCGTGAATGTGTCTAGTTCAGGTTGCCTTCTTCAAAATTTTGTTGGTGTACACAATTAAAACAAAAGTGGAAGTGAAACACTGCTGGTAACAAGGACTTGTTGCACATGAAAATTAAGGGAAATACGGTGTTCAAAGGAGTGAAAATTGAGTTTGCTTTTCTAGGTCTGAGCTGTAGTTTCAATGATCATAAAGGATGAGCTTAATTCTCCTATGTTAATTGGGAATGTAGTAAGAGCCTGGTTAGAAGCTGGAAAGGAGTATGTATTTAACTATCAAGACAGAGCTATAATTGTTTTTCTTGGCAAGTTTTGCATTCAGAATTTTGAAGACTGACTTAAATATGAAATTCTTTGTTGCTTTCTGCTCACAGTTGAGAACTGGAAAAATCAATGGTAAACTGCTATGGAAAATAACGTCTTATGTCCTGGGATCAACACAGAGGCTGCCATTTATACAACTGCTTGTATATTTCAAAGTGCTCCTTTTGTTTGGCTAGGTAGTGAATTTGACATCAGTGCTTAACTACAGAACAGTCTGTGTTGTGTGGAGCTGAAGCATATGAGGCATTTCCAGGAAGTATTCTGCTTAACCCTGGGGTTGTTTGATACCTAGAGGAGAGGACAGTTCCTGAGTCTTTTCTTAGTGTTAGTATGTGAAGTAGGTGTAAGTTAGAGATGTAGTAAAGGGTGAATTACGATGTTCATACCAGTGGTGTCAAGTACAGGTGTCAACACCAATAATGAAGTTCTCTATTTATGTTGTGCTAGGGCAAGGTAAGTGCTGCTCTTGTCCTGTGCATCTTGCCCAAGAGCTTTAAGTAGCCTGTAAAATTTGCATGAATAATGAGCTATTGGCTCTGACGTGTTCACGTATTTTATGAAGTAGCCTCACCTGATATCCTTGGATCCTCATCTTGGATTTCTCACTTACAAATATTTTGAAACCTTCTACTTCTTTGGCCTATCTCAAACTGCTGTTAAACAGAGAATACTTCAAAGTACAAGTTGGAGCTAGTTTGTTTGTTAAATAGGCAAAATCCCTTGATTTTACAGATTGTCATTTTCTGTTAGCAACTGAAATGGGTATGAGATATAATTGAAATGAAAAGAAGTTCAATATTTCACTCCTAACCTAGAAGATTTTAAAGACAATGGGTATAACTAAATATCTGAATATGGTTTAAATACTTCTATCAGAAATTATATTTTATTTTTGTGATAGTGTCACTAGCCAAAGGATGGCTTTCAGGCATCTTCCAGTTTTTGCTTGGTGGTTGTTCATTTCAGAGGAAATAGGGAAATAATGATTTGCATTTGGCAGGGCAGGCAGAAAGCTTTGTTTTTGCAATGCTGGATGAAGCATTTGTGATGGTTACTGGTGGGGTACAGGGCCTGGAGCAGAGGAAAGCAGCCAGACCAGGAGCAGCTGTTACTTCCCACACTGGAAATACCCAGCAGTGAGCCTGCTTCCTTCTTGGCTTTTCTGAATGGCTGTTGCTCATGCCAAGGCTATTGTTGTTATACTGGACTTTGAGAATGCAGCATCATTTGGGAGCTGGTGTTTCAGACCATGCGAACTTCAAGATGTGGTTGGAAAAGCATATTTGGGTAGCATTTACTATGCAGTTTCCTGCTTTACCTATTCATATTATTTTAATCTGTTGTTTAACATTGTTGAGTTTGTAGGGCCCAGCGGTGTTGAAGTGGATAACCCACAGTGTTATTGATCTGAATCTTTAATGATAGGATTCATTTCATATCTCTTGAGATGTCAGCATCTGGGCTCCTTCTATAATAGACCAAACTTGTTCTGTCATGAGATAGAAAATGCTGTTTGGACATATGGACCCTGCCACTAAGTCTGCTCACTGTGTCAGATTTCTATTGAGTGTGAAGGGGACACTTAGTTCAGATACAGAGGAAAAAATATTGCTCTCCTTGCTTTATATGAGAACTGTTCTAAAAGCAGTGCTTTATTCTGTTTAAGGATATATGTTTATATGTAAACTTAAGTGCTTCTTGAGTCAGGTGTTTTTGCCATATTTCTTTAATGTCTTTAAGTTTTTTGAATGCTGCAGAATGAATAATTAATTTGATATTTATGTTTGCAGTGCACTTGCTTACTAAGTGCACTTAAGTTTTGTTTTCTATGTTATTTAGCTTTAAAATGTTGCAGAATAAGGTTTCAGCCAATCAGTAATACTACCTAGGAAGCTATAATTAATGTTATTCAGGGAAAGGGAGGTGGTGTTAACTCCTTCTCCTCATCTTTGATAACCTTGTTAGCAATAATTTATTACTTTCAGAAGGTTTGAGACTTCCTAGTAGGTGGTTTATTTACTAGAGAATATCTATGCTTGAATTCACTTCAGCTTCTAACTGTTTTACAAACTTCATCTGAGTTTCAGTGTAGTAGAATTTTTTAGGATGCAGTGTTTCATAATATATTTGGTAAATTCTTTTTAAAATGTCTTACCTGTTGCATTTGTCTTGCATTGCCTTCTTCACCCCAACAAATCCTGTACATATTTTATGTGTTCTGATTGTGTACCTCAAGCATCTTTAACAGACCTTCTCAACTCATTTGATTTACCACTTATTTTTTGTTCCAAGTTAAGAATGGAACAGGACTACTGAAAAGGTAAAGACAGCATTTCTCTAATGCTAAACTTTTGATGCAGGAATTGTGTAGGTCTTGTGAAATGCTAGAGTACATAAGTTAAAATGCTTAGGTTCCAGAAGGAATTTCACTGCTTTACTAGATCTTTTCTGGGGGGGATATAAGATGCACAGCTGGTTTCAGACCCTTCTGCCTGTATTCATAAGGAATATCAGAAGTAAAGAGTAGTCTGCCATCAGCTAATGTGGTTCTGAAAACTCTTAGTAGGTAAGCCTGAAGCAGAGCTATGGAAAAAAGAAAGATCAATTCCACCTCTGCATTAATTGCATCAGGGAACTTAAAGTTACACTTTGTACTTCATAGCAGAATGTTGTGCTAAATTAGAAATTGTGATATGCTCGCCCACAATTGTTCGGTATCATGCAACTGTGATTTGTGTAGTCACAGGCAGAATGCTGGGCTGCCTACTCTGCCTTTGGAGCTACCATAGCCCTGGAGTTGCTCTGAGTGGTTTGTTACTGTTCATAGGTGTTTTGCAGTCGGAAGGATGAGAGTTGTGGGCAGTGCCTTTTTTTTTTCCTGATGGCATAGCCTTGTCTTTGAAAAAGATATCAGAGAGACGGAAAAAACACAGAACTTCAGGAATTTTTGGTAACATAATTTGCAGCTTATTAGGAGGCTACAGTTGTCTGTGTTTGAGGATCTTTTAGAAGTTGTTGGGAATATCTGACAGGATTCTCCTGAGTGTCTTCACTTTTTTTGGACTAACATTGGAATCTGCAGGAACTCTTGCCTGTTATCTCTGACTAATGCAAGTTGTAATAGATGAACATTTATGCCTAGGTTCTGCACTGTAATTCTGAGCACAGCGTATATGTTTCATGTAATTAGGGCTTCTAGAAATCTTCAGGGCAACTCTTTATATCCAAATCTTTTAATAATTAAATATTTTTAGAAGTAATGATTTTTCTAGTACAGAGCTACTTATTTTGTCATGTAATTTTAGAAATATTTGTCTTTTTGGCTTTGTTTGGGGAAAACTCTGGCTTTGGATGCTTATCTAACATTGCCTTCACTTTTGGTCTTTTCCTCAGTTGAATGGCCAATGGAACTTACTAAGCTTTAATGGGTTAAAAAATTGCAGAAGTAGATTTCTGTGCAGATTTTCCTTCTATATTGTTTATAAAGTAGTTCGGTTCAGATGGAGGGTAAATGATGTGAGGGTGAGTACTTGAGAAATCTGGAGCTTGTTCTTAATAAATATGATGCAAAGCCATTTAGATTAGTTAAGGCCTTATTACTGTCTGAATTTATTTTGACTTTTCTGTGATTTCTGCCCAATTATTGAATACCTGTATCATTGAATATATGCAAAAAGACTGTTATATGCAGTGTGACAGTGTTAGTGTCTCTGAATACACTCCTTGCTTATGTATAATGATGCTAGTAAATAACTGAATCTTCCATAGATATGAAATATTCTGTAATTAAAAGCAGCACAGTCAACTTTCAGCAAAAGGTATGTGAAAGTTAACTCTTCTCTCCATCCACCTGCTTGCTGCAATATGTGATGTCTCAACCAGCTGTCACTGTTGCCCAACCAGATTGTAGAAAGAAGAGAGTAACTAAGGAGAGGTTGCCAGTCTGGCCTTACCATTGTTCAGCAGAAGACAGATACTGACTGAACACCGATAGAGTAACTAAGTAAAAGTTGCCAGTGGAATAAGGCATGGGTTGGGAAAAGCTCTGTCAAGGGAGCGTAGCAAAGATTGTTCATGCTGCACAATTCATTGTTAAAATTTTTGAGATATTTTTGCATTTGTTAAGAAAAAAACCCCTGGCCGTTAATGGCATACTATCCTAAAGACATGCAGGTGACAGATTTGTTTTGTGTAGGGCTTAAATGGTTGTATATGCAGTTGCCAGCAGTAAACAAGTCTCTGAAATGTTGCTTTGGATTATTCCTTGTCTCCCATTCTTTTGGTGTATTTGTTCATCTAAGTAAATAATAATTCTTTAGCTGTATAAATTTTATACCTATATAAGAAACAATTACAAAGCAAAACAGAAATGCTAAATTAAGAAACATCATTAATTATGTGGTTTATTTTTATAGTAGAAATGTGGTGATTTTGAAATTTTCCTTTGTGAGGGTGCCTGGCAGGTTGCATTGTGTATTTTTTATTCCACTCATGGCATGTTCTTGCATACTTTTGTGCCTGAAAGTTCTTAGCTAATTCACTGACAAAGCACCTTTGTGTTTAGAGTAGGTTTACTTTTTTAAAAAACTTTGTTTAGCAGAATTTGTTTTAGTGTACGCATGAGAACAGATTGTCCAGAAATCAGTAGTACTGAAAATATGCCGCAAGGAACCCTAAAGGTTTTTCACTTTGCTGTACATAATTTAGCCTTACTTACAATTATTTATTTTCTTCCAAGGACTTGGATAACAGACAAGGAGGATGCATGTATTGTATTCTTCCATTAACCCATTTTAAAAAAATGAATTAATGGAATAAAATTTTGGGTGTAACTGTAGATTCTCCCAGACTATCAAAATATCGTATTTGGAACAAAGTGGTCTTGGGCAATATTTTTATTGCTTTCATAAAAGAATGAACTTACTTGCATTTCTACAGAGCATCTCTCACTGTTGTCTGTTACTCAGAAACATATTTCACTTCCTGATAGGAGAGAAGATTCAATTCCTGTGGGATAAACTCTAACTAAAATATTGGTGTCTACTTTTGTAAGCAAAAAGCCATGTTTATTATCCTTGCTGGTGTAATGTAGAAATCCATGAAGACTCTTTAGGGAGTTGTATTTTTTTCCGGAGATGGCTCTTTCAGGCAAAAACTGATGCTATTCACAAATAGGATTTTAGGCATGTTATTGTGTGCTTCCCCCCCTGCACTGGTCCAGAAGTATCTGGTTAAAACCTTGTTTAACAGCCTAATCATTACATTACAAATTCAGGGAAATAAATAGCTTATCTAATGTCTTGAAATAACCATCTGCCTGGCACTTGAGAAAGGGTATTGCAAGAAGTCTATAGCAGCACAGCAGTTTAATGTAACTCTTCCTAACAAAAAACATTTACTAATCACCTTGTGTTCTGAACTGTGAAGATGTGTTCCAGACTGCTTGATTTTTATCTTATCTAATATAAACATGGCTTTATGTTCCATCGTGTAGATCTCACCTGGAAAAAAAAATTGGTGTCTTGGACATGATGATCAATAGAACTCATTATCATAACTGTGTATTAAGGCATTTATGTAAAGGCACTTCCTATCTAGTTTGTGTCTATATATATATATTTTTTTTTTAGCTAGTATCTTTTCAAAATACTGTCAGTTGGAGAAAAACTCCTATTTGGTTAACTTTTCTTTGTTTTCTATTGTATGCTTTTGGTTTGTTTTTCTTCACTTTGTTTTCTATCCTATACTTTTTGTATATGAAGACCTCCCCTTTCTTCCTTTGAAATTATGCTCATTCTGTTTAGAGATGAGCAGAACAGTACACAATACTCAAACAAGGAGGGTATAATTACCTCTGCTTGTCTCTGTTTAGCAACTTTTAATAGCTGCTTATTAAGCAAATAATTTAATGGAGTTAACACTAATTAGCAATCTTTCTGGTAAGAAGTTCTCCTCTAAAACATTCCAATATGTTTAATTACCTCAGGTGACTAATTACTTAGTGTGCCAGTCAGCAATGGTCAGCTGTTCTGCCTCTTCCCCTCCACATCTCCCTCTGCAGCTCAGACTTGAATTTCTCTGCAAATTGTCATAGATGGCATTTTCTGCTAACACGTTTTCCTTTGCCAACAGCAGAATTCAGTAGGGAGGAAGAAGATTGTTATGTTCGGTGTCGTTTCTGCAATTGAACTTGTAGCTCTCCAGCAGGAAAAAAGGAAGTCAGTGTTTGTTTCAGGCATAAACTGGTTATAAGCCTCTGAGTACAAAAGAAGTGCTCTATACATCGTGTTCAATATTTCTCTGATGCATTTGTATCCTGTCTCTGAAAATTGTCTTTTGTTTGGTTTTATATGTTGTACTGTCTCTTATATTGAGTACAACAGCTTATGAAAAGGATTTTGTATGATTTACTGGCTGTTCAATTTGTCTGCAGGTAAAATACTAGCTTACCTTCAAGAAAAAAGGTCAACCTTTTTCAGACAGAGTTGAATGTAGCTGTTTTTCTCCTAGAACATATTTATGCGATATTTATTATATTGATGAGGGAAGAGAAAACTCAAGGCACTCTGGTAAGGCTGAGTTTAAAAAAGGCCCATTACGGGGAGGGGTAATTTTCCCATATTTGGTAAACATGTTTTGTTAAATAGCAAACAATTGGAGGACATTATATCAGGAATCTGTTGGCTCTGTGTGACCAAGCATTCCTGTGGATTTGAACAAGGCAAAATTTTCCTGATTTCTGCTAAAACATTTTACATACCAAATGATGAATGGTATCACTTTTTTTTTTTGGAGTAACTCCTATTAAGAAGCAACGTTTTATTTACGTATTATGCGTATTTATGCACAAACCTTCCTTTGTAATGTTGCTTAGATTCTAGTGAGTTACAGTATCTCCATTTGAATATGTAATTATGGAGATATTATTTCCTTTAGTTTCAACACATTTCCTGTCTCTTTTGTGCCCTAACAGAAGGGAAAGTGTTTTCTTGGCTGTGAATTGAGCGTGCAAAACCACAGGCTGGTGGTTCTCCTTGTAGACTGCTCAGCGAAGTGCTAAAAGTGATTGTGTTCACTTTGCAAGGCCTGCCTGAGGCATGTGCAAGCTGAGTTAAATATTTGCACCCATACAAAAAGTCTCAAGACTGACTTATGAAATCATCTTTGTTATTTTCCTGATTAATGACACACGGAGGGCTGCAGCTTCAGCTTGTGCTGGGCGCGTGCTGCAGTTTGTTCTCCTGTCTTGTGCCTGTGCAAGGGACCCGGGGGTGGCTGGGCAGGGGAGCTTTGATTGGGGTAGGGAAGATGCTCAGGAGAAGGGAGAGGTTTTAAAGTTCGTTTGCAGTCTCAGAGGTGACAGGAAAACACAATGCAGCAGACGTGGCTGTATGTTTGACCTGATTTCCTTGTTTCTGCTTGTAGCCTTTCTGAGGTATGGCTTCTATCAGCCACATCTTCATGTGGGTGGGTAATTCGCTGCACTGCAGAAACAGATTAATCAGACTAATGTACAGTGTGCAGGCAGAGCAGCATGCAGGTGACACTCTTAGGTTTGGATCAAGATAATGGGCATCACTGAACAAATCCTAACTGGCATTTTTGGAAGGAAAAGTGTAACACGAAACTGTTGCCCAGGTTTGTTCTTTATGAGTTGCCATTGGGCTTAATTTTGACAATGTAGAAAACAGTTCTCAAAAACTCTTCCTCCCTTCTGGGTTTTACTGGGCTACTGCAGGTGTTTTTCACATGTAGGTTAGTGGGCCTGTGCTCAGTTGGCATATATTGATGTGATTTATTATGTAGCAATACATATGGGAATAAAAATAAAATATTGTGAGAAAATGTAAATCTTCAGATCCCATTTTTTTCAAGATGTCTGTATGAAAAATGGGGCTAAAGTCCTACTTGTGTTCATTTTAATTTTATGTAGTTGCTTGTGTTTTGTTTCTTTGGATATCTTTTATTTAGCAGTTATGTACACTCTTATTTGTGCTCATGAGTGTACTGGTTTTTTGTGCATACATAGAAGTACACGATTCTGACAAATGCTGATCTAATTTGAAAAGTGCAAGTGGGTGTTAAAGCATATAAAATATTCTTTCCTTTTATGACAGCCCTTACCCTCTTGCTCTTTCTTTTTTGGAGTCATTTCAAATAGGCCTGCAGGTAGAAAGCCCTTTCAGGTAAGAAAAGCCCTTGCTTATGTTCATTTAAGGAGGTTTTTTTAAAGTGTGTATGAAGTTAAATATGATAGAGAGTCAGCAGGAATTAGTTGTTGCTTGTTCTTAGAATAAAAGGAATACTAGCTTTTAGAGTGAAAAGCTGTGAAAATTCATGTTCTGGAGCTGGTTATGTCATCTCACTGGTGCGCATTTATGGAATTGCCTATTCTTGTTTGGCCTGGAAAGGCACATATAAATGATGGCAAAAGGAATGATTCATTTAAAGGCGGTGCTTTGGTAGCATCATAGGATTGCATTTCTAGTAAAGTAGATTTTTCTATTGTCTCTGCATGTATTTTCAGAATTCTGTTGTAATTTGAAAAATTGAACTTGGCTCTCAACTTTCCTGTTATTAAAGTTGGGGTTTTTTTTTTGTTTTTTTTCACTTGTTTTGACAGCTTCTGTATGTTTTTGGTTTTCTGTATTTGGAATAGTATATACTTATTTTTTGCCTCAGTCTAGTGCTCTAGTTCTGTCTTTGGCTTTCAATAGTGGTATAATATTTATTTTAATTGCCAAGCTAAAGGAATTCTATTAATCAGGTTTTACTACAACAGATAAACCTTTGTAAGGGATCAGTAAATCAATAACCATGTGATCTTGTATCAAACAAGGGAATTTAAAGAACCCAGGTGTTTGTTTGTTGTAACCCAAGTGTAAGTAAGTTTGTGTTGTTCTGTTGAAATAATTACGCTTCTTGGGGGGAAAAAAAAAAAGAACAAAGAAGCTGTTATTGCTGAGATTAAATTTTACTGCCAGTAATTTTATTATCTACTGACTTCTTTATTCTCAAAACCTGTAGATTTAAAAGCCCAATGAAATTTGCAATTGTTTACACCAGTACATTCAGTAAACTTAAGCAATGTTTGTTGCTTTGATTTCTTTGTGTTAGTTTGCTGCTCGAGACTGATTAAGTATTGTTACTTAAAAATGTTAACAATTTTACTCTGCTTACTAGGTAAGCTACTCCTGGCAAGTGTTAGAGACAAGGTTTTAGCTGATTGCATTAAAGCCTACCTTTAGGCAATGCCCATCAGTGTGCAGTTACATGGAACAGCTGATGCCATTCAGAAAAGGTTGGAATTCTTTTCGGTGTTCTGTTTAAGTCCAGAATTTGCTTCAGAGCTTGAACCTTCTGTAACGTGTTGCTGTGGGCAGCTACAAACGAGCTTTGGGCTCAGTGTTTTTCATATTAAGGTAGAACTTCTTTCAGTTTAAGAACTGAACTCTATTGGGATGGATTTGGCTTTTTCAGGGTGTTTATTGCATTAATTCTGTGTATTAATTTCACTTCAATTTATCTGATTTTGGTTGCTTGAGTATTAGTGCATGTCATATATGCAATCATTTCTACAGCTTTCCAGTCAAAATATGGATAAAGTTGAAGGTTGTGTAGGGTTGCAAATAATTTTTGCAATATATTGAATGTTTTTTGTAAGGTGCTTTGTTACACTGCTCTTAAGTAGATCAATAAAACTGATGGTTTACTATCTTGTCTCTTTTTCTACTATTTCCATACCCTTCTCTTTCCCTTCCCCCTGCTCCTGACTGAAACTTAGCTAACAGCATCTTGAATCTTATTTTTGATCATGACTGCAGTTGTAGTGCAGTAACTTATGTAACACTTTTTCATTAATTACTTTTTTGGCTTGTATAAACATTTTGAAAAAACCCTGTCTTTTCTTCCATTCTCCTTCTGCACATGAACATTGCTAATTCGTCTCAAAATATTTTAAAATTTGGTAAATGTCATAAAACCATATAAAACTTTTAAAATTCATTAATCCCCAGAGAATCTCAGATGTCTCAATTTTTAAATCACTGAGAGCAAAGGTGAGGCTTCTTACTAAAACAACATTTGCTTACTAAAACAAATTTTACTGGAGCTTTAGAGAGCTAGTGGTGTCAGAAAGTTTCTTTGCTCTAGCTATGTGACAAATGTGTGGACTTTTGCAATAGATCTCACTTAGAAGTGTGGGTTATCGTTTATTTGGGACTAGACACAGTCGTGCAGGTAAATGTTTAGTTTTTTGCCTTTATAAGGTTGTGCATACAAAATGTCTCCTTGTGTAAAAAGTATTTCTTAAAGAACTACAAGATACAAAACTATTTTATACAACATAGTGTAGCTTTAAAAACACCCTCATTTTTGAATGAACATGCCTGTTCTTGTTGAAATGAATTCTTTCTTCTGGATGGCTATTGCCCTGTTTTAAAGCTCTGGGCTTCTACAGGCCTACCAATTCTTGACACTCTGTTTTCTTAGCATGCCTTAAATTCCGCTGAAACTCGTCTCTCTTCATTATATACAATGTATTGGTTCTAACTGATGTGGTGGTAAAAACATACAGATTCTGCATTTGGCATTTACACCCGTTCTTTACTATTGACACGAGAAATACATGTTGAAAGGAAGTAAAACCTGTGCACTGATAATCCTGTTTGGGATTTGATCAGGATTTTCCAAGGGTTTCTTCAGCCTTGCCTTGTTTCTTGTGTTTTTTATCATTTACTTTATACTTTGAGATGTAAATGTGCTGTGTCAGCAACTTCTTTACTCCAGAGTGCTTCCTAGGAGCATTCTAGGAAAATAGGGTGAGGATACAAGATTTCATAAATAAGGATGACATTTTTATTTGTATTTGTGAATTGGAGCTCTCAGTATTGGGGAGGGTGGGGGGGGGTAGGAAATGATGATGACACACAGTTGTTATTGTAGAATCTGCTGTTCAAAAGAGATGATAGATGCTGATTGAAAAGGGACCACTAAATGTCAAACTTGGGCTTTGGGCAAGAATGTCATCATTGCAAGAACATATAATTTGGCTAGCTCCCAAATGCTGAGAGAAGTAAATTTGTAGACTTGCTTAAAAGAAAGATTTCAAATTGAATTTCTGACATGCCTAGATGGAAGGCTTTTTCTTCAATGCCTTGACACCTTCTCCTTTAAACAAATCTTAAGAATACCAAATTTAAATTTTAGAGAAGAAAGGATGGACAATTTGAGAACTTAATTATTACTAAGCTAGTAGGAAAGTGGGTCAGTAGCATAGTCTGGTGTAGGCTGTGTGTAATGTTATCATAGGTAAAGGAAGTGAGAAAATAATTCTGTGAGACAGTTGTCTGCTTAGAATATGGTGAGCATACTAAGCTTTCACTTTGCGATGATACCACTTTGAAGTAAATTATTAAAGCCATGGTTTTCACGGTTGGGTTCTCTTCTCATGATAGCCTCATCTTTGTCACATATGCAAATACTGCTGTTCTTTGATCTGTCTCCAGTTTGTTTTCTCCAGAGAGAATTTTTGAATGGGAGTGAAATTTTTCTGAGTGTTTTCTCCTGGTTTGAAAAATTTCTGTTCTTTTTTTTTTTTTTTTGATAGTGTTAACTGAGCAAGTTTAAAAATATTTTATAGGCAGTGCTGTCTGGCTTTAGTTTGACATTGGTAGTAAAATTTCACTTGCATGAAGAGAACTTCAGCAAACATTTAAAATGTCAGAAGAGGATTTTTTAAATGTTTCTCTGTTTTCATGGTAACTGGAAACTTTTCAAGTGTTACCTTATATGTGTTAATTAAAATGTCAGTAAATAAATGAATTTAATGAAGGGAGAAAACTATTTCCTTTGTTTTTTAGTAGAGAAAATAGAGAATGTAGCATTTTGTTATGGGCAGTAAGGCATAAATGTGCTACCCATTTTCTGGTATCAGCTTTATGTTGATTGTGCTTGGTATTTTTCAGAAATACAGAATAGAAAAACACTGTCCCCCGCCCCCAGCAGATGACTTGGTATAAACATTGCTTTAAAATTGTTGAAGACAGAAAAAGATATAAAGCAAAGATTTATAGCCTACAAATCACTGTGTGGTTATAGAAAATACTAAAACATTTGTGCTGGTTGATAGATGTGACTGACATGGAATAGTTGTTTTTTTTGATGTCAGCTTTGTCGAGTATTGCAATTACGGCATGAGAATAGACCTTGGAGATAAAGCCTGGAGTATGTATATTCCTTGTATTTGATTAAACCAAAGTAAAATTACAAAGCAAATGCTACTACCAAACATGCTTCTCAGAGATGTGAATGAAGAACTTCAGATATATTTTATTGTCTGTGAAAGCCATAGTCCAGCAACAGGACATCCAACAGAACAAGACAGAAACCCCAACATATTTGAAAACAATTCTGGTTTATTAAACTGTTTTCTTCCTATGTGTTCTATTTGTAGTGTATTTCTGTGGGAGGCAGAATCACATTTCTTGTGAAATTAACTTCCTGTGGTTTTTGAAAATGGAGTCTAACTGAATGTATTGAAGTAGAATTAATCTTTCATGGTTCTGGTTTATTTTTGTTTATGTTTAATGACAGGCAAATGGCTTTTTTAACTTTAGGAAGTTGCTTCCTTTTTGATATTGAAAATGATGGACTGCCTGTATGTGTTGATACTTGATACACTAAGACGAGGTAATGTAGTGGAAACACTTGCCTGTTGCAGTTTGACTCGGTGCCTGTTTTCCTACTACTGTCTGGTGGGGAGAGCAAATAGCAACAGAAGCTTCGGTAATGCTGTGCAGGAGATACAGCTCCATTTGCAGTATGTGTCCAGCAGAATTGAAAAAAGAGATTTAGGATATTATTTTTCATGCTTTAATATTTTCAAATATGATAGACACAAATCAGTGTTAGTGTTTGAATTCTTATGTGACAAAACTATACACTAAAATTTTTTGTTTAAATAAATAATATGTGTAAATGTCATAAAGTACTTGTAATGAATCTCAGAAGTAAAAGCGTTATCAAGTGGAAAAAGCATACTACCCTTCATTTATTCTTGACTTTTCCCAGTGTATGTCAGGAACATACAACGGGACTTGAATGAGGCCTTAAGAGTGGATTGTATATCACTTAATGTGGTGTGGTTACCTTTAAAGATATCTTATATCAATAGTCTTTTGCAATTGGTTATAACCTCAATTGTCACAGTTTTAAATTATAAAAGATCTTTGTACTTTCTTGCTCTTTCCTTTGAGCTTTCCTTAAGTATGTCTGTCAGTTTCATCTCTTCAGAAAGCTGTCATCTTGTCTGCCAATAATAAAAATTTTAAAAAGCCCATAAAGAAATCAAAACACTCCCAAACACAAACTCATTTGGCTTTGTGTAGCCAAGTGTCGTAGTTTGTCAGCTTTGGGACAGATTCTATTATGCTGCTTTTTTTTTTACAGCCTTGTGTATTTAGTTCTTAATGCATGTTCTGGCGCCAAGGTTTTGGAAAAGGGTCAAAAAAAATGGGGCTTAAATGAAGGCACAACATAAATTACAGCAGTGTTTGGGGCAGACATGCACTTAGCAGACATCTTGAGCTTGCTGGTGTATGTTTGTAGAGCTGTGGTGTCTTTCAAGGCCTACTGTTTATGATGTGGACTGACTGCTGCCAAAGTGGGCTATGCCTGGAGCTTGTTACTTCTCTAGGCTCATGGGGAGAGCCTTGGAGAAAGGACAAGTTGTGAGCTTACTGGCAGTGGTGTTTGAAACTGTTCTTTCAAGTGCTATGGAGTGTTTTATCTGAGTTAGCTATTACTTCATCTCCTGCTGTAGTGTTGCAAACGTCTGGTTTAGGTTTTATAAGGCCACAAAATACACTCGAAAAAACTTGGAAAAACACTTGATAGCTGTTATTTGCAGCAAGTTGTCTAGGACACATATTTGTCCTATACCTCCTGGTAGTGAAATCCAGGATCTAAAAAATGAGGTGGAGTTTTCCACTCAAGTAGAGTAGATGTTCCATTCCATTTTTCCAGTGTGTTGGTCCCCTGCCGTGCTGCTGGCTGGATTCAGTTGTAGCATGGAGTGCGGCAGGACCGGGGCTGAGCAGCAGCACTGTGACTGTACAGGGCATCTCTCTGCTTCTGCATGGGCTTCCTCCTCCTCAGCCGCCGCACCTTTGCTGTCAGAAGTGTTTGTGCAGGCGCATAGAGAACAAATGCAGACAGAATCAGTTTCCTGATCCTTCGTGCAGCAGGATTGTACAAATGTGCTTGTGTTGGTACCAGGAAGGAGTTAGTACAGGGACAGAAACGAATGGCAGGGGCACGAACAATTAGGAATCTTTTTAGCACTAGTCTTTGGCTTATTCTGCCTTAGAGTGTATGTGAAATTATTGACTTGGCTCTTCCTTGCATCCCAAATACGCGCATGCTGTTAGGGAGCAGCTGACAGTGTTTGAAGCTGTACAAGTAGTATTTGGCAAGGCGTGTTGTTCAAGCAAATGTAGTTTCACTTATTGTTTTCTTCTGTATGCAATGACTTGAGGTTTGTCTAGAGTTGGAATAGTACTACTATAAACTTGTATGCAAATTGTATCTAACTCGTTTAGCCACATGTTTGTAGTATGAACTTTTTGTTGAACTATCAGTCTGAGCTAAATCTAACATGATAGAACTTATTCTAGGTTTTGGAGTTCTCGTTTAATTATTACTGAGTTTCCTTTTTCAACTCTTGAGTGATTCCATTGCATGACTTTATGCACAGAGTGTATGCTCAGTGTGTACTCATTGTGTAAGAGCTGCCTTCTATTTTATTCACCACTTTAACAGCTATAAAGTACATACTGGAAAAGTACACCATTTGCTACTGGGTTTATGGACCCAGAAATACATTTGTCAGAATGGTATCAGCCAAGATCTATCTAAGATATGTGCAGCTATGGTTTATTCTAACATTCTGATAATTGTACATCTTACTATCTGTGCTAAGTTTGAGCAAGAGCATAATGATAATGTGATATCTCCAGAGATGTGTGACTATTTAATTCTTTAATTTTCTTTTTTTTTTGCTTCTTTATGAGATTGGGTTTTTTAAAAGGCTCTTTAAATCTCATTAACATCAAATAAGCCAAGGTGAACTGAGACACCATAAGTAGATTTGTCAGCCTGGTTTATCACTTGGAGAAATTCATCATGAGAAAAATATTTAGCAGCATATTAGTAGGAGCAAAACTGCCAGTTATGCAATCTGGAGTTGGAGTGTTAACAGCAGAGCAGTTCACGTAAGCTTCTGGAAGTAGGATAGTCCTTAACTAGCCAGCAATCTGTATTACTAAGTTTTCACAAAAGCTAATAGGACTATTTAAAGTAACTGATATTCATACATACTTAAAATTACTGATATGTTGAATGGGGCTGAAAGGAAGTGTTTCATTAGGGTGTTATTAAATAAAATGAATCTATGCATTCAGTGCCTTTGTATTTCTGCAAGTATAAACATAGGCTGGCAAATTTAATACTCAAATGCTAGAATCCTAACAGATTGTGTATTTAAAAAAAAAAAAAAAAAGTGCCCTGGTGCTTTATTTTAATCTTCCTTTATTGTAAGTACTATGTTGCATCTTTTTAATATAGGTTTCAGTTGTATAATTCTGATATGATCTCTTAAAGTATAAATACATCTTGACAACATGTTGTTACAGGAACTGTGAGGGAACTATGATGCTACAGATGGTGCTTACAGAGGATTAAATTTGATTCCTTGGTTGGAACAGTTAATAAGATGCGTACTAGATCAGATGGTGAAGAAGAGTGAAGTAATTCAGTAATGCCAGCAATGTCATGCTTACATGCCTGATTCATGGATATAGGATATGATTATGAATCACATGTGAAAACAAATATATCAGAGGAAACACTGACGCAATTAAAACTTCAAGTTTAAAGATATATGCATACATATAATTTTATATGAAAATAATTAATTTGACTTTATTAAACTCCTCTAATTTTAGAAAATTTCAGTTTATATGTGTGAAAGTGTCAGATGGATTTTAAATTTTAAACCCACATCTGTAAAACTTTTTATGCCTTTTATTACACTTAAAAAAAAAAGTAAGGTGCTAAAATCCTTTTCTCCAGTGCTTCCTCACCTTCCCCTTTTTTCACAACTTAGAAGTTGTGAACTACCTTTTTCAGTATGAAAAAAATTTGTAAATTTTTAAGTATCAGCCATATTATCTTGGTTGCTATATTTTGCAGACACTGTCTTCCAAAAAGGAATTTAGTGGTTCATCCTCCTAGCTCTTGCACCATACTTGAATAGAAATGAGTACAATGAATACTGATTATGGGCTTTCACCAGGTGTCTGGAGATCAGGCTTCCAGGTCGATGTGTTAATAAGGATGAAATTCTAAGCAAGAAAATGAGGTTTTAGTAAGAAAATGGTTACCAGTGAGTTTGCTTTCGAAATCTCATGGACATGTTATCAGACATTTGAAAGTCACCTGTATATATCACCTTTCTCATTTCCTGACCAAATTAAGAAAGTGGCTTAAATGCTATGCTGCTGCTCTTTTTAAGAGCTGACAAATTCTTGGGCAGATTGAAGTACATAATCGGGGATATACTGCCTCTTTTCCAGCTTCCTGCTGTTAGAAAAGGGAGAAAGTTGTTAGAAGAGCAGTAAAGAACCAATCAGACCTAAAATACACAAAAAACTTAGAAGTGTGTTGTTGTATGTTCTTAGATGTGTTATGCCTTGTCACCAAGTACGTATGAATACAAATCTGTAACTTTTTTCATCAGATTAATGGATGTTCTATTGGCAAATGAGCTCAAAATTCACTAAATCATTTTTATCAAATAGCTTTAACTTCTAAACATTTACGGAAAATAAGATTGTCCGTTTTAATTTTGTTTGAGTGAAGGATGTGTTTATTCCAGGTGAATTCAGGTCATATTTGAAGATCTGAAATTTTTTTTCTTGGAGCTATTATAATTTGAGATGTTGATAATCACTATAATATGCAGAGTACATCATACATTTCTGAAGATGATTTACACAGTCTTCACTACCAAATCATGAAAACTTAGATTTAAACTACTTTAAGTATTTCCCTTCTCGGTCTTGTACTAATAAATACAAGTAAAGCTAAAGAGACTTGTCTATTGCTGAGAGTAAGTATCAGGCATTTGGCATCTTTTTTTACACTGAATATCCATCCATATGTGTTTGTAGGTTTGTATAGTAAGTACCATAGAAGTACAAGGTTAGAAGGAGGAAAAAACAGGATTTTAGGGGCTTGCGTAAGATGCATCTCCCAGTTTCCTCTCGTCCTGCTTTGTTAGGGTTGGCAGGAGTTCCTCTTCTAAATCAGTCTACTTTAACCATTGTATACAATAATTGTCGAACTTCCTCTTCCCTTCAAACTGTGTAATTGCTCAGGGAGAGTGTGGGAAGGAGATGGAAAAGCCATGAATTCATCTTCTTGGTTTTTATTTAGTCAGACAGAGCAACGTTGTAATTTTAATAATTAATTTCCTATCAGTCTAAATGAAGTATTTATACTGATATTTTTGTCTTGACAGAATAATCCTCGGCATGATTAACGTATTCAACCCCCTTTTGGCAACTTCCTTTTTAAACAAGCATTGCTGATTTGGAATAGTTGCTCTAATGCAGTTATATTAAAGCAAAATTAATTTGCCATCACATCTAATTCTCTAGAGAATTCCTGTCATAGCTTTTCCTTTGAGTTACCGTTTATCTGAATACAAAGTTCTTAAATATTTTTCTAAGACAGTGTGTGATGTTTTGAATGTCTTAACAAGTGATCAGAAAATTAAGTGCCTGCTGCTTGTTTTGAAGCTTTTTATCTAGGAAAGGTTAGAAAAGCTTTAATAAACCTGTCTTAACACTTGATTTTGTTAATAACATCATTTGACTGAATTTCTACTTTAAATAAACTGATCTCACTGATAATCTTTTTTTCCTCCTGTGTATAAAGAATGAAGTTCAGAATTAGACAGCTTTTTTGTGGGTGTGGAGAAAGCAGAGATGAGCTAGTGATGATTTAAGAAAAAAAATCAAAGCCTTGCTTGCCTCATCAAGTTTCCATGCGGGGGAAAGAATCTAATTGATCTGTGTATATGAAAAGATACTGAAATAGCAGAATAAATGGATGCTTTTCAATACTGACAAAATCAGATTTGAATCTCTCATGTGAAAATTGCTTGTTACATATTGAAGTTGTAATGATTTATTTTAAGGCTGTCTGAAAGGTAATTTTTTTACCGACGGTGTTTAGTGGATTTTTAAAGAATCATGGCAGTTTTCATGGAGCTTATCTGCTGATAGTTTGGGGCTTTTGTTGATTGTTTTTTTTTCTGGTAAACTGCAGTGTTACCAGTCACTAAGCATTATGCATGTATTCAGAAACAAGTGCTCCAGATACCAGACTGTGCAGTCAGGAGCTTCATCTATGGATTTAATCTACTCTTATTGCATGAGTTTATAGAAGTTACCTAAATTTGTAATACAGAGCAATGGAAAAGCCTAATGTGAAACTTAACATTTTCAAAATCTGTGAGGAAATTCATGTTCTGAATTTCTCTACCTGTTGTACCCCTTCCCCTTGCCCTGCTGTCATTAGTATTATTGCATTTTCCTCTTCAGAAAGCTCATTTAAGTAACATCAGTGATGTGGTTAGAAGATAAGGTATTCTACACTTTTTGTCAAAATTTTTTCTTTTTTTTTCTTTTTTTTTTTTAGTGGAAAGATGTGCTGCAATCATGAACTTTTATTTAAATAATTACAGTGAAAAATAATGTCACAAATTACTTTGTCAAGTTAACTGTTAGATGCTGCTCAGCCTACTTGCCATATGGAGGAGTTTAATTATTAAGAGTAGGAGTGATTTGCTTTGGGAGCTTTTAATTGAAAGATTAAAAGAAGCTCACTCTGAGGCTGTGTCTCAAGCATTTGAAGATTTTAGTGACATCTTATGTAAGGATTTAAGATAAAAACATGTTTGCCTTTACTGTGAATAGCTATTTTGAACATCAGGTGAAATTCTTGAAATCACTTTCTTTTCAGTATTTTCATTAATCCGTGTTGTATCTATGACACCCTGATTTGTACTCAGGTCTTCAGAAATTCCTGTTCTCTTCAAGGTTTTTTGCCTTGAAGGGTGTCACTGAATTGATTAAGAAACTGCAATGTGTTAAAGTACATGTAAAACAGAAATGTAAGGAAATAGGAATCCCAGTTAGGTGAAGATTCATTTGGCAGGGGGTTGGAGATATTGTGGACACTTCCTTTGTGTCTGGAAAATGCAGAGAAATCCACTTCTGTCGCCATGGCATACTGAAACATAGTTATTTTAAGACGAGAGTATGTCCTTAGGAAGCTGATGCTTTATAGTGCTTGCCTTTTCTGTGATGCTTCCCTTTATCCCAGATGGCTTTTTAGGAATGAGGAATCATAAACCTAGCACAACATGGTACACTTCTGAATTCATCAGTAAAAGGCAGGCATGGAAACCCTGCGGGCTTCCATAGGACTGCCATATGTTATTGTAAAAAAAGTGCTTTTCTTTCTTGGTGAATGCTGAACATCCTCACAGAACAAAAATGATGTGTAGTAGTCAGTCTCTTCAAATAACTCCCAACTGCTACATTGCTCTGAGTGAACTAATGGGAAAATTTAAAGGCATTTAAATTTTAAATTTGGAAGTGTCTACTTGATTCCAGGTACTTGTGAAAAATCATGAAGCTACTGTGTGTCCCATATTTTTTAAAAGACTCTTTCAGGCATTGGAAAGTTCCAGACTGGAACTGTTAACACCTGGTTGGAGTCATTCTGTCAGGCTTGGTACAGCCATAGCTTTTGTGCTCCAGTGTCCGTCCGCAAAAGGAGGTGTGTGAGAGAACTGCAGGCTTATTCCCTTGTTTGTTGGTCTGTCAGTCCTTTTTATTCTGAAGTCTGTAACATTTGCAGCTGTTTAGGGAGAAGCAAATGCAAGATGGATGAAAGCCTATGAGGTGCATATACCCTTTTGCTTTGGAACCACTTCTGATGGTGTATTCCTAAATAAATTTCAGGGGCTTTGCTGAGATGAGTGCTTGAAGATAAGGGTGTAATGAATTTTCCTTACTGACTTGTGTTGACAATGTCACATTTTAAGTTTAACTTCTGTTGTCTTCAGGACATGGAATAAAGAGCTGTGAATCTAAAGGTGAGGAAAATTTCAAACTGAAACTTTTGTTATGGTCTCACCTTATTTTAATCTCGCTGAAGAAGAGAGAAGTAGGGGGGAAAGGAGGGGTGAGGAGAAAGGGTGTGAAGTATAATTTTCCCTTTATCTACAAATACAAAGTTTTCTTTATCTTGGGTTGGATAACTGTGCTTGGTTCATTATCAGACTGTCTCCTATGGGAGTCTCCTATGGACTGGTGAAGACTTCCCCCCTTGCCTTGGAGCTGGGAGGCAGTTACTGCCTCAAGGCAGCAGGAAGGTTTCAGCAGGAAGGTCTAGTAGTAATTCCTCTGCCAAGTTTGTTGAGCCACGAGTCTGACATTTAGTTTTTTAGGAAGAAATTCCTTCTGTATTATGACCATTAGTTCTGAAACTTCCTCACTTCTGAGCGACATGAAAAACTGAGGTGTAAAATGACTCCTGCCTGGAGTGACATCTGCTGTGCTTTTATGCCTCTTGTCCACCTTCTCTCTTTTGTTTCCTTTACTAAATCTTCTGTGCTATTCATTAAAGGAAAGCTCAAATTCCAAGGTATTGGTTCACTCCCTGAGTGAATTTATCATCTCTGTTCTTTCCTGTGATCATGATTTTGGACTAAGTGTATTTATGACAACACACCAGACTAAGATGGAGAAATTGGTCTAGACATTAAATTAGGCTTGTCCTTTAAAGTACAAGAGAAAGTTTGGAATCCCAGAACATCCTCAATAGTGTTGATTCAAAGTGAAAAATTATCAACTAGTCTTAGATTTGTTGTGGAGCTTCAGGGCTGTATTTATGGTGTTTGCTGTGTCTTGAGACCTTTTCTCTTGGCTTTTGGCTTGAAAACTTCCCAGATGTCCAGTTAACTAACCATGCTTCATGTAGTATTAATTTGAATTGGTTTTGCCATGCAATTGAGGCAAACTACTGCATGATAGAATATTCTGCAGAACTGCAGATGATTAAATTTCCATCAGCTGTTTTTTGGATTAGGTAGGGCTCCGTAGGTATGCTTGGGAAATGCTTTTCAGTTATTCTTTAGGTTGTGGCTTTGTAGTTTGAGGTTGTTCTCTGAAGAAGGGGATGACCAGTGTTGTCAGTCTGTCAGTCTAAATGCTTAATTTTACCAGATGAAAATAAGCTTGAAAGTAAATCTGGGTTCTTTCTAGAGTGGGTTAATTTTTATTACAGTTGACATGTGGTCCTACTGTGTTTCTTGGTCCCAATAAGAGCAATTGGCACTCTATCGGCTCTTAAAAGAGAGATCAAGTGTTCTTGGAGCCAGCACATGGGACATTTGAAGCACAAGCAGCCTGTTTACTTCTCTCGAAAAAAGCCATAGCTCTCTAAAGTGCCTCCATGCTTAAATATTCTAAAAAGGCATGTTTGAGATAAGTGCCCTGATTAAGGAACCGATCAACCTCAGTTGTGAGAAAATGTACTCTGAGAAAACCTTTTTAATTTGAAAAACTGGGCTTTCAGCTGAACAAAATGGAAAAACATTTGAGTGGGTGCTTGCAAACTGTGAACACACAATCTGAAATTTAATTCCATGGTAGGATAGAATTAAGCACAAATTAAACAAGTTTGGGTGTGTTTGAGTGATCTGTTTATCTGTTCTGACAATTACACTTTCTTTTAACTTAAAGTATAGATCAAAACTTGTAATACAAAGTTTGTTCTTCTCATATGATTGTATTTAAGTAAAACAATATTTTTTGTTCATGGCCATGGGAATTAATGATTAGAAGAAGTTTGAGGTGATTTATTATTATTGCAAGGGAAACCTTTCTACACCAAGCACTCTGTAATTACAGGGATAGGTTGTTTAACCCCTCCAATGATAGTAATTTTTTCATTGCAAGGAAAAAATCTAAAGGCTGAGTATTGTGCAAATTAAGCCTTTTGTAATAAAACAAGGATGGACAAATAAAATGGATATTTTTTTAATTTAAAAGAAACCCTACTTCATAAAATATCAGTTGCATTCCAAAGCTGAAAATTATATTGTTTGTGATTGGTCTGGTTTAATATTTAGTAATTACTAGTAGTAATAATAATAATTAGTATTTTATTAATTAAATATTCAGTAGTATTTAATATTTAGTAATTCAGTAACTAATAAATATAGAAATCTGTCTTTGAATTATATGAAGTACTTCTAAAAGCAACACCTCTCAGTTTTCAGACAGTGTCAGTGAAGTGTTTGGTTTTTTTCTGCTGACTTTTTGTTTGTTTTTGTTTTTTTTAACTGATGCATGGGAACAGATAACAGATTTCTGTTAACTCCTGTATAATAAAACTTAAGTATGAAGTAAGAATGCACTGACTCATGTCTAGCTGTGGAAACCAGTCCTGTTAGTTATGTGTCTGAGATTACAGCTATGTCATGGTTGTTATCTTTGCACTTCCAGCTTTGTAGCCTTATGCATTCCTTTATTTTGATTTTTAATTATTTTAAAATGTATATTGGACAGAAAAGCAGAATTGTGCTAATCCAGCTGGTATGAAATGGTAAAATAAAAAATCTATTTTCCTCTGAAAACATTTGATTCCTTTCTTTTTCTAGATGTGCTTCCTTTACTTATATAAGTAAGCCCTTTAATAAATTCTATAGCAACATGAAAGCTTAATTCTTGGTAGATTAGAAGAAGTAAAAATTACTCATATGCTCCCTCAATTTTTACTTGCATTGATATGATTTAAGTGTAGTGTAACAGTTTATGGAACTAGTCAGTGCATTTTTATAATGGCTATTACAGTGAGAATTCACTACCTTATTGAAGTTCAACTTTGAAAAAGCAATTTCTGTATCCTTCTCCACCTTCTGTTCTTTGCTGGTGTTCAGTACATCAGAATTAGTGAAATAGCTGCTGTTAGTTAATGCCAAGGTCTGTGCAAGGCCAGTGTGATGATGGTTGATCATCATGCATTGTAGAATTTTGGAGCATTTGGCATGTACATTGTAAAAGGGAAAGAACACAGATTTAGCAATTTGATGCGGTGCAAGCTGAGCCATCAGATGTGCGCAAATCATGAGCCTTCAGTAATGAATGCAAATGAAAATGTACTATTTTTGACTTGGAATCCTGCTCTACAGTGACTGCAGTTTGTGATCAGGGTGTACAGGACTGATACATCGTGTACTACTATCAGCTGAATTTTCTTTGCAATGTGCTTTCTGCTCTTGCAGTCCTCAGTGAGTATTTTGTGTTCAGTAGTACTACCTATTTAGAATTTGATCTGCAATGTGATTGCCATCCCTTTGGTATCTGTTTATGAAGCTATGATTGTATGACATGACAATTCTTTTTCTTTCCCTCCACTGCTCTTTGTTTAGTCCAGACTTTCAGAAAGGAGGTTGGGAAATGCGGTGACTTTATTTGCCACTGCACTGGCATAAACTAAAGGTGGATGATAAAAGAAAAAGTGGAGATATTAAGTTACTGGGCTGGAAAAAATAAATGGAATAGTCAAAACTATTCCAGCCTTTTTTTGGGGGGCTCCTTCATGGATAAAAAAAGAGTTGATTTACACACACAGGCCTTTCACTTTTTTGTGAGAATTACTGTTTTACGGTTAAATTTGCCATCTGTGACCTGGTGACTATATGTAGTGAAGTATAAATACATAATACAGAAATTTAAACACTTTCTTTTGATTGGGAACTTTATATTCTGAAGTGATAGTAAATAATATTTCTCGTGTTGTTTTTTTTTTTTGTCCTCCCCACTTCAGATCCCTGCAGTTCCCTCAACCCACCATGCTTTACTGAGGAGGACCGGTTCAGCCTAGAAGCTCTCCGCATGATCCATAAGCAAATGGATGATGACAAAGATGGTGGTATCGAAGTAGATGAAAGTGATGAGGTAGGAGTAAAAAAACTTGTGCATACATGAAGTCTTTTTTATCCTTTTGTTTTGTCTAGCTGCTCTTTATCTTTCAGCACTTCAGTAGTTGTTGCTGTTTTTCTTAATTCAGCCCTTTCCTCAGACAAATATGGAAGGAAAGTCTAATTTCTGTATTTGTCTGAAATGGGATATTACTGTCCACTGTTCTAGACTAAAGGAAAGTTTTGTGTGACTATGCATTAAAGCTGCTACTATTACTTTTTTTTTTACTTTTTTTTTTGGTGTAAGAGGTGGGTGAATGGCGGTAGGTTTAGCTTGCAGTAAGGTTGATACGATCCATTGCTTGGTGTTACAGTTTCTTTGCTCAAAGTTTTCTTGCATAAGGCATCACTGGGCTGTCCTATTTACCTTAGATCTGTTGCAGGCACTTTATGGTGCAAAACAATACCTGTTACAGACAGCAGTCTAGAAGAAAGATTTCTGGTTTTGCTTACATTTTACAGGCAAGTAGTAAGAACATTGTGCTTACTAATGGTAGATTAAGTCCTACGACCTGAGGAGGGTTATTCAGATCTGCCTGAAGCTTTTTGTGTCTGTCCTTGAATGAGTTTGGTGGGTAGGCTCCTGGTGGTCCTGGCAAAGGACTTGCCCTTGCATTTACTCAACTTTACCACTGGGATTCTCAAAAATGCTGGGTAGGAATGGAAATGTCTATGTAGTTTCATTTTGCTTGCTTATTTTGCTTTCTGGCCATTGTTAGGCACATGCTTGAGAACCCGGAGGGAATGAAGATGTCCCTAAAAATGAGGGTATTGTCATGTGGTTCTGACACCCATTCTCACCGCAGATGAATGGGAGAAGAATCTAGCTCCATTTTGTCATCCTTTTTTGTAACACGTAGGGGAAGACTGTTCTCCCTGAATGAGTTACATTATGAATTATCATTGTCAAATTTAATGTGATGCTACTTACTGTTCTGTGTGCCTATGTGCAAACAGCATCAACAGGCCCCATCCAACCTGACCCTGAACTCTTCCATGGATTGGGTCATCTGCAATGTCTCTGTGCAACCTGTTCCAGTGCCTCTCTACCCTCTGAGTAAAGAATTTGTTCCTAACGTGTAGTCTAAATCTCTCCTGTTTTAGTTAAAAACTATTCTCCTTTGTCCTGTCACTATCTGTTTGAAGATAGTGTAAAAAGTTGTTCTCCCTCTTTTTTATATCCCTCCTATATGTACTGAAGGTTGCAATAAGATCTTCCTAGAACCTTCTCCAGGCTGAACAGCCCGGCTCTGTCAGCCTGTCTTCATAAGAGAGTTGCTCCAGTACTCTGATCATCTTGGTTGCCTTTACTTGTTCCGACAGGTCGATGTCTTTCTTGTGCTGAGGACCTGGAGGCAGCATTCCAGGTGGGATCTCACAACAGCAGAGTAGAGGGGCAGAATCAACTCCCTCGACCTGCTGGCCACTCTTCTTTGAATGTAGCCCAGGATGCAGCTGACTTTGTGGCCTGTGAGTGCACGCTATTGGCTCATATCCAGCTTTTCATCCACCAGCACTCCCAAGTCCTTCTTGGTAGGGCTGCTCTCAGTGACTTCTCCCAGTCTTTGCTCATGTCTTGGATTGGTCCAATGCAGGTGCAACACCTTGCATTTGAGCTTCATGAGGTTCTCATGGGCCCTCTTCTTAGGTTTGTCCAGATCCCTCTGGATGACATCTCTTCCTTCTGTTAGTTCAGCTGTGCTGTTCAGTTTCATGTCATCTGCAAACTTGCTGAGGGTGCATTTGATCTCACTGTGTTGTTGACGGTATCAAAGAGCCCCTGTCCCAAGAGAGAGCCCTGATGGGCACCACTCATCACTGGCCTCCAGTTGGACATAGAACGATTGACAGCTGTCTGGCTGTGTCCATTCACCCGGTTCCTTATCCACCAAATGGTCCACCCTTCTAATCCATCTCTCTCCAATATGGGGATAAGGATATTCTGTGGGGCTGTGTCAAAGGCCTTTCAGTGCTCCAAGTAGATGACATTTGGTCTTTCCTCATCACCCACTGCACTCACTCCACCATAGGTCACCAGATCAGTCAGATACTGGTTGTCCTTAGTAAAGCCATGCTGGATTGTCTCAGATCACCTCATGTGCCTTACCATTGCTTCCATGAGGATCTGTGCCTTGATCTTCCAAAACAGAGAGGTGAGGCTCATTGGTCTTTAGGTTCTCAGGTTTTCGTTTCTTCTCTTTTTCAATAGGAGGGACATTTCCTTTTTCCCAGTCACCAGAGACTTCACCTGACTGCCATGACTTTTCAGAAATAATGCATATAGTCTACCTTTGTTATTGCAGCATGTTTTGGACAGTCACAGTTCAGTCTGCAAACTGAAACATTAGTGATGGAGTGTGAGCTTCCTGAGGAACTTCCCAGCACTTTGATTATTTCTCTTGACTTGTATTGCATTTTTATAGATGGAAGTCAAGAAAGTTAAAAGAAAATACTGAAATATTTATACATTGGAAACATTAGTATTCAGAAGATTTGTCCCAGTTTCCAGTGGACCATCTTTATAGCTGACCTTAAGTTTCTTCCTGTTCCAGAGGAAGCAACAGAAGCTACTCTAAAAACATGTTTAAATGGCTGAAATTATAATAGTTGATGAGGCATGCTGTTCAGCTGGGGTAATTAGAGATGAGTGAAACTATATGTTCAAACTACACATTGTGCGTAAAATAAGATGACTTAATTGTAGCCCTTGTTTCTGCTAGTTCATTTTTAATTATTGAAGAAATATTTAATAACCCACTCCCTGCAAATTAACGCTTTTCTACGTATAATTTCCATGCAAATCAGTAATGAATATGTATTTGCATAGAGTGCTTTCTTCTAAGACATTAAATGCTAACCTGAAATTAATGAGAAATGCAGTTTAATTGCAAGTTCAGCTAGTAACCTCTATGTTTTTCTTGTTGCACTTTTACTAATCTTTACCATGATTTTAAAAGATCTACATTTATACAACATAGTTACATAGTTACCTGGTTACAGTAGATCTGAATATGTACAAAATATGTCCTATTTATATTTCAGAACCAGATTTTTTTTTTGGTCTGTCACAGTGGGTAATGCTGCTTATCTTGATAATTAAAAAACCCACTTTATTAGAAGTAAAGCTTACATGAAATACAGGGATTTTACTTAACAGCAGGGAATGGATTTTCTGTTTTATGCTGCATGGTTTTTACTTGCAAGACTCCTGAAGAGCAGCATATTGAGTATGTTGATTAGATGTTCATTAGCTTTTTATTTGGCAGGAAGAATGTGACAAAGTAGAATAACTTTCTGCTGTTTAACCAGCACTATGACAATGTTACAAGGGTATATTTACACCAAGGAAGGAAGTTATTGTTAATAAGTTATTTTGAGACAGGAAGGTAAAAAGAGCTAAAGATGTTGAACTATTTATTTTAACTATTTTAATTTTCTAATCCAGTTAACTCCCAACAGTGATTCCAGACATTTCATCTGCACACGGTTTATTTTTCCTAATGTTTTCATGCCCTGCTTTGGGCTGTAGCTTGTTTTTTCTCTGTAAAATGAAGGCCTACATAAAACCATTCTGCAAAGAAGGAGTTTTTCTGGGATATTAGAAAATTTGAACTACGATATTTCTTATTTCCTCAAAAATTGTCGGATACTAGGAGACCTTTGGATGTACTTTGTATGGACTGGAAAGAAACTTGTATTTGACCTTGAGAAAATTGATGTGTGGAAACCTGATTTTTAGCATGGGATTTAATAGTCAGCAAAACATGAGGGATTTTGTTGAAGTCTTCTACGTAAGTTAGAGAGGCTCTAGTCTGAGCATGGAGTAGTTATTTTTTTCCTTATTATTTGGTATGGTACAGCAGAGAAAAGGAAAAAGGAAGGAGAAAACCCCCTATATTTATTATGAGGGCAGGCTAATATGAATTTTCCTATCAGACCTAGATGCTGATATTGTTACTGTATATGTCGAGGATTGCAATTGTTTAGCTGGTTTCAAGAGGTAGGCTGTAAAGGGGTAACTGAAAGGGAGAGCGTAGTATTACTAACGGAGGTTTTAGTCATATGTCGTGGGAGGCTATCTGCCTCAGGAAGCATCTGTTGCACCATGGGAATGTGTTTTGTTTTAATGATGAGACACAAGCAATGAAACAGACTTATCATGTGTTCACTATTTACATAGGTTTTTCCTGTTTCCAAAGAACTTCCATATATAGGTCCTACATCAAGTAATTTCCTCAAGGAATCTCTCCGCAGTACTAGAATAAGTTGATGTTTTTGAAATATTAGTAACTTACTGATTGTCTAATGTCTCACCAAGCTAAAGGCACAAATGTACAGTTTTGCATGGGGTCTCTGGATTGATCACTTTGTATTTTGCTTAAGTTTTTTTAGGGAGTGAACTGGAATTGTTACTTAATAAAAAAACCCCAAACTGAACTAACCCCATAGAAAACCACCAACACTCTACCCATGCCCTCGCCCCAACAACAACAACAACAACAACAACAAAAAAAAAAAAAAAAGAGAGACAGAAAAGGGCAGTAAGGAGAATAAGAGACTGCAGCATTGAAAGCATCGATTAACTTTTAGCAGTGGCAGAGTGGTCAAAGAAGTTGGAACCTCAGAAATGATATGCTGAAGTGCCTGACTTAAAAATGTTGTCTAGAGGCAAGAATCAAATAGAATCTAACTTAAGTGGCCTAAGCCAGGGAAGATGATTTTCTTCTATACAACGATTAAAGAAGGAAAAGTAACTAGCATGATCTGGAACAGTAATAGTATTGTAGCACTTTGGCTGTAGGAAATTCGACAGAGATAGGCTTCACTTTGTTCTCTGGAAAAAACTCTCAGCAAGATGTTAAATGTCCTTTCAAAGTCCCTTAATATTTTGGTTTTGTCCTTGTCATTTATGTAATAAAAGTCTTTAAAGTGGAGTTCCTATTTTTGTAAACAACTTAATATTTTGGTGTCAGCTGTTTAGACAAAATTCTGCATGTGGAAAAATATGTGCTGCAGTGGTTCAGAAACTGGAGACAGAACTGTTTTGTCCTGTCACTGGGATGGCTCCTGAGTGTGTTTTACATCTCATTGTGCAAGACATTGTTACAAACACTGATCTTTCAAACAAGGATTTTGAGCTTCCTGACCAGTGTGGCAAACCTTTTCCCCCAAAGCTATTGGGTTACTTTGAATTCCTTAATTTGTTGTGGTTCTCTTAATAGAGGTCTTTTATGAATTAATTTTTTTTGCATTCAACTGCTAATATATTTGTCCCCAGGCAGAGTGTGTTTTAGCCTCCTGAAGTTTTGTAGGCAGCTCTGAACGTGTCTAGACAGTTTGTTTTTTTCAGAGCAGGATGAGGAGCCAGGTCTTGTGTGAAAACATTGATGGTGATAGTTCACAGCTGTGCCTGTGCAAAGAAGCCCTATAGAGAGGCAGCACATATTATCATGGGTACAGTTGCGTAGAAACCTGTTCCAGCATGGTTTGGAATAGACCTACCTCACGCCTTGCCTCCCTGGAGGTACTTAAGCTAATATGTAGCTGTCTGCACCTCTTTATTTAGTCCTGCTACAATGAAATGATCCCTTGGAAATTCTATCTTGGCTTTGAAGAGATTGCAAAGTTTACTTTGCAGTAGATAGCTACGGTTTTGTTTTGAGCTGCAGTAATCTTTTTTCAATAGAATGTGTATGTTACCTAAGATATACTTGGTAACACTTTCCTGGCTGTGTCCTACATTTTTCTAGTCATGTTTTATTATTAATTTTATTATTAATATTCTTTCATATTTTACTTCACAGCATTTCTGTAGGGTAGGCAGTCATACCTGAATCCTAGTTAAGTTGCCTTTTAAAAGCACGTTTGCCATCATAATTTAGTCAATACATGTGACATTGCAATAGCTGCAACAAGTCTTGTGGCAATAGATGCGAGGAAATGTACTAAAAGGCTGTCTCACAGTGACTGACTTTATCTGAAAGGTTATAGGAAATCTGAAGTTCTAATTTTTGCAGTTTTCCCTTTGAAGGAATAAAACCGAAGGAAATAACACTGTTTGAGGAATAGATACTCAAGGGAGAGAGTAATATCTAGTCAGGAGATGTTACTAATTGCTCTTGAAGTAAACTTGTCACTTAGAGGGTCTATTTTAAGTTGATGAAACTGAAAATCATAAACTTGAGCCCTCACCCAGAACGAAATATAAATAGCATGAGAGTGCTTCCTGCTGCAGTTAGTGAGTGTGGTTAATTTTACTTTTCCAGTGGCATTCTCAAAAGTATGCAATTACTTGTTTGCCCTGCAAGCGTGTCTTGCAGCATCAATATTTTAACTTTTTAACTTTTTATATTGTTGCATTTGGGTTTAGTTTGCAAGTGCTCTCTCCAACACCAGTCAAACTGGTATTGGATTTTGGGGGTGTCTTTTTTCCTCTTCTGGAATGGTCAGATTTTTTTTTTTTTAAATATTTTTTTTGGTAGTCCCACTTCAGGTTGGTCTTTGGTTATTAGTTGATTGGATTTTGGTGAAAGTTACAGTACTAAAGGCTTTCTGAAGAGCTAGGAAGGTGGTGGCGTACCTGATCCTGGGACTTTTCCAGGGCTCCACAAGTCCTGTCCCCTCCAGGCAGGAGGTTTTCTTTGGAGTTATTACACTGCTGAACCTTGGACTTTGGGATGTTAATCTTTGTAGAGATGCAGCTATTATAGTACTTCTGGGATCAAAACTCTCGTTTCAATGTCTAGGTGTGGTGGTTTTTTTATTCTCTACTTGTTTTTGAAGTAATTACTTTGACAAATGGTTGCTTTTGTTCCATGCAGAGTTTTTAGGCAACTTATCTTCTGCTTTCTTGGTTTCAGCTTTGTAGTCTTAAAAGGACTTCTCCTTCCTGAGTAATTATGTTGGCTAAGATAATTCTTAGATGTGTTTTTCTTAGAGGTCATTCTTTTAACCTCCCCATTTAGAGTTATTTTTCTAACCTTTTCTTTGTATACTTAATGACCAGGGCAACAGAAGAGAGATTAGCTGCCATGACAAGGAACAGAAAAATCCTCTTTTTAACTAGAGTGGTTCTGTTTTTCTGTCTTTCTTCAATTTAGGTGTCAGTTCTTTTTTTTTTTTAAAAGAACCACTTCCATATTAGACCACTTTTGAAACAAAAATCTTTTTAACAAAAGAAAGGTGTTTGATGTTGTTATATACCTCTTCATAAGTGAATGCACTTATTCCTTGAAACACGATGACCTCTTTCCAGCTATGTGCACTGTAACTTTAGCGTTGTGGCCTTGCGGTGTCAGAGAACCTCTCTGAGGAAGTCATCGTGGTTATTTTCACAGGATCTGGGAGCAGTACGGGTAGGACAGAAGAGAAGAGGGGCTTTTCACTTGGAAGAAGTTCTCGCAGATGTACTGTCTCTGCCCCCTAGGAGTAACTCTACTGGCTGCTAACTGCAAGCTGCTTTCCAGTTTGTGTGTTGGTGCTCGCTTTTAAAAAAGGGACGTAGTCAGATGTTCTAATCGGCGTGTCGGTGTGCGCCGGGTGCACTCTCAGCCTCTCTCCCGGGAGATCTCGGGTGCGCCCTTGGCTCCGCGTTTCCCGTGCCGCTCTTGGGCCCCCTGCGCCCTCTGCGGGCGGCGCGGCGGAACTGCAGGAGGAGCCGCCGAACCGGGTGCCGAGGAACCCGCGCTGCGTCCCGGTGTTACATCGGGATGCTTTCCTGTGGGCCCTGGTCGTGCTTGCTCTGGGGAGAGGTGTAACCCCTTGAAGCTTTTTGTTTATAAGTTGGCATCTTCCTTCTCTTCTTTGCTTCTAGCCGTGCGAGTAGTATTGTTACCGGCAATTCAGGTTTTCCTTGACAGCACCTGTAACTCAGCAAAAGTTCTCATATTTTGATATTTTACAGCCTTTACTGACAACTATCAGTAAAGGCAGCAAGTTTGTACAAAGACAAGTGGTCCGAGTTTTAGCTAAGAAGATGCAAAATTGGCCCAAGCCTCTATATACAACATATTCTGTCCCTCTTCAGGAGCTTGATCACCCTGCAACATTTGTTTTGAAAAAAAATGTCCATGCCTGACATTTGGATTCTCCAGGGGCAGTGCATCACCAGTCACTAGAAAGCTGAAGAGTGAGCATTAGTATTTACCTTAGCCCCCATGTGAAAAGAGATAATCTTTACCGAGAGGGACAGATAATACAAGTTTTTGCTGTATTTCTAGTATGTTTTTTGCAAGTTTCCGAAAGATATACTGGGAATGTCAGTTGATAGTAGATACTTGCAGTCTGGAGGGAAAAGGTAAGGTGGGAAAACATCAGTTCTTTCCTGCTGCTCCATCTGTAAGACTGGACTATAATCTGGAAAGGCTTAGGGACATCAGTGGATAAGAAAATTATTTTGTTTGTTTTCTTATTGTTTAGATTCTTCTCTTCAGTTTAGACTTTAATAAACATGGAGTGGGAATGAATAAGATAATCCATCTTTTGTTGCATGTTGCGTGACAGTTGTAGAATTTGCCAGCTTCATGGTAGTATTGCCAATATGGGAAGTATTCAGAGTTCCCACTTGGATGATGGAATGTGCAACAGATATTTTTACATTTTCATACAGTTACAGCATACAGTCCTGTGCTTATTAAACCTTTTTACTGTTGCTGATCCATGGTTTTTCAGAAGTTCTGTAACTGCTTTTGCTCCAACAGGCTGTTATTTTCAGTTGTCAGATATTTCATAAGTTTCTCATCTATTTCTCATGTATATGCACGTGTGTACATATATATATATATATATTTATATATCTCAATTTATGTCATTCTTATCTACATGGGGAAGAGGAGTTAAAATGCTTATGCAGTTTGTATGGGCTAAATTGAACTATTTTAGAATCAAAAGGCTTTACAAAGCTAATGTCTGACAATCAGAAAAAGTTTTGAAGTAACAGATGAATAAGAGAGGATTTGCTTCCAATCGGTATTTGGACACTATGGCTTTGTGGTTCGTTTAAGGAAGGCAGCTAGTGTTTTATCCTAAGTCCATCAGTTAGAGGAGAAACTTGAATCCCTTCACATAGTTTGAGATTCCCTTACATTCTAGTAAAAAGATTTTAGTTAGGGAGAATTGGTAAGTGTTAGCTTTTGCTTGCATATTTCTGCTACTGTATTCTGTGTCTTTTTATTAAGAGTCATTAATATTGTTTAACGCTGGCTACTTTTCAGTATCTCCGGCAGTTTCTGAATGGTATAATCTCTAGATTTGTTAGAAATGGAACCTTTGCAGGATGCTCTGCACTTAAATTATTACCTGGACTGAATTTTAAGAATTGAGCTCTTCTGCAGTGTATCGCTAGCTTGGCTTCCTTCCTCACCTCTCTTGAAGAGGTGATGACGTGATCCGCCATATAAAAGGCTGGTTTTTGACTTAGCTGTCACGACTGTCTGTGGCTGGTTTTGTTTGAGCAGCTTTATGCTTCAGGAACTGAAGAAAGCAAGCTATCTACTGTGGAAGATTCCTTAGTTTTCTGGTACTGTTAGTAGCAGCTACTAGTTTTCTGATACCGATACTGAGGTCTTCACCCACAGAGACTGTTCATACAATGCTTTCAGGGACTGATACTTATGGAAGGTTTCCACTATTAATGGGAAGGTGGCTTGCCAACCAGTATTCCAACTTTTCTAGGCCTGTATGAAATAAAAAACAGAATGAGTTTTACAGTTCCATGGCTTTTCTTGGGTGTGTATTTGGAGAACTGTTTGTAGTGACTTGTGGAATACTAATACAACACTGCCACCATAAAATTTTTATCATAGAATCATGGAATGGTTTTGGGGGGGACCTTAAAGATCATCCAATTCCAATTTCCCTGTTATAGGCAGGGACACCTTCCACTGGATTGGGTTGCTCAGAGCCCCATCCAACCAGGCCTTGAACACTGCCAGGGATGGGGCATTTACAGCTTCTGCACACAATCTGTGCCAGTGCCTCACCACGCACTCTGTATGTCATGATTGCATGATCTTCCTTTTTATCTGTTTGCTAAAAGGCTTCCTATTAATTACTGAAAATGAAGCAGCTTTATGTAATGCTTCTGTGCTTGGAGTGTAACCACTGAGGAATGATTAGCAAGCAGAAAATTGGCCCTCAGATGACTTCTGGTTTTTAATTTGATGAATAGAAGTCAAATTTTTGTTGTCTAATCAAAAGACTTTAACACTACTTAGTAAGCAGCTTAGGCAGTTGCATTTAACTGGTATAGCAGGATTCATCCACATTCAGCATTACTCATCCACAAATGACTGGCACACTTTCAAATCTTACATGGTCTTATTTTCAAGGAGGTGAAGTTGGTTCAATGTCATCAGAACAGAGAAGTACACAGTATGACTGTGTGGTGCATTCCTGTAATCACTGTAAATCTAAGGCATCCTAATAGTGTTATACTACTAGTATACTACTTAGTGTACTAGCAACTGCATCATCCGTTTTTCTAGGATTTAATAATTGTGAAAAACAAATCTTGTAAGAGTGTTTAACTTGCCTTCTGAGTCTTTGATGTAGAAAACTCAGATCAATTCTCTGCTGCTTGTGTGGGGAAGCGATAGCAAAGACTCTACCTGATTTCTGTGTAGTTTCTCTTCAGAAATTGTCATTTCAGCATTTAAGATGATGTTTTTTCCCCTTTCTTCAGTTTCTGCGGGAAGATATGCAATACAAGGATGCCTCTAATAAACATAGTCACCTGCACAGGGAAGACAAACATATCACCATTGAGGATCTGTGGAAACGCTGGAAAACATCTGAAGGTAGGTAAAGAAGTATAGCTAAAAATGATGGTGCTTATTGACATATATATAATTCAACAATTTTTCCACTAAGTATAGGGTAGTGAATTAATGACCTCTTGAAGCATCTTCATGAATCTGTTTTGACACTGTTATTTACAGGCACAAATAAACCTAAGAACTCATTTAGTCCAGCTAGAGGTAATTTCCTCTTCATGTGTTTGGTATATTGTGAGCAAACTTAAGATAGCTTACATGCTCATCTCTATGAGGTTCTAATTTATCAAGGTGACTGGTGCAAGTGCTCAATTCCAGATTAGCATGTTTTTAATTTAATAAACCCTAAGGGTTTCTCTCAAAATATTTTAAAATATTTTTTTTCTGTTGTGTTAAGTGGAAAATTCAGTGCTCTTTCACTTTGATCTAGATCTTTCACAAAGATCTAGAATTCTTAGTCTAAAGCATTTTTGAAAATCTTCTTAAACTTGGGATACAGTACTGACAAATGTACTGACAAACCAACACCACCAGTCCTCCCTCACCCTGATTTAAATGAAATAAGTAAGTTGAGCCAACTATTCCAAACATCGAAGGACAGTATTTAATCAACAGTACAGTCTTCATTGCCACATATGTCCCAGGATATAATGATAAAAAAATAGATCTGGAATGTTAGAATTGTTAGGAGAAAAATACTTAACTTCCTTGCCTTCTTCCCCACCCCACCCCTCATTCTGAAGGTGTTGTCCTGGTTCCGGTCAGGACAGGATTAATTTTCAGCAGTAGCCAGGAGGGGGCATAGCTAAGGCCTGAATGTTATTCTGTGCCTCCTCTCATCATGGCTGGGAGCCCAGGAAGGGGAGTCTCACTCTTCTGGGGAGAAGAGGTTCATTCTGGTCGAGAAACGTGGGGAATGGACCAGTCTGGTATTTGTTTATTGTCAGGGGCTTTCCATGTGAGTAGTTTATTTTTCTTACAGCTTTTGTTGTTGTGTTGTTGCTGTTATTGTTCGTTTTCTTATCTCATTGCTGTTTCCAGTAAATTGTTCCTATCTCAACCTGTGATCTTTGCCCTTTGTGCCTCCAGTTGGAGGGGGAGGGGAAACCACACACGTTTTTAGAAGGTGCACTAAATTTGAGAATACCATTACTAAACCACAACATGTTCTAATGGCAAGCATAGAGAGAGCTAAAACTTGGTATGGGTCAAACAATTGAAAGTAGGAACAAGAGAGGAATGAAACCAGGAACATGCCATTGTGCCTTCTGCTAATGCAGGAAGTCACTTAAGTGCATTCTGATGAAATGCATGAAGTGTTTGGTATGTAGTAAATACCTGTTTTAACCAGCAATTTTTAGCCTCATCTCTTCAAATATTCTTTAAATACTTATTCACTGAAGATCTTGTTCCCTGAAAGTATCGCAAGTAAATTATCAGAAAAAATTGTCTCCTCATAGTTGTTGGTCTAAGTCATGAGTAACTCTTCAAAAATTTAGGCTATAGTGATGCTAGAAGTATAGTTTGTCTGTTGTGTATATCTTTATTCCAGTTTTCTTGAATGTAGTGAGGAGGGTGAGTAAGACTCAAAAAGAGTTTGAGACGAATGTCTCTTCTCATTGTGTCTGCTTATAGTGGCTTCATTTGTGCATCCTGCTGAAAGAACTAAAGTTGCACCACAGGGAGACCTTTAGAATGAGACTCCTGAACAGTGTTAACAGTGATCTGGTGACTGTTAGAAAGTATGAAGCCCCTCAGAAAATGAACTACTTTAATTTGATTTTAGGTAATGTGGACAATGTTACCATCCCTTTCTATACATTTCAGGTATTTTGATTTATTTGTTTCTTATGTGCCACTAGTTTATAGCAATTTGACAACATTAAACAAGAGGATGGAAGATACTGTAAATGACAGTATTGGTAATTTGAGACTTTTAAGCAATATGTTGAGGTATCTGCGTGAGAATTACAAACTCTAGTGCTCTTGACAGTATATAGAGAAACATCTTCTGGATCTACTGCTGTGTAGTTTATGCTGAGTAGAAATTTGCCCATTCTTTGCCATAAAGCTTGCTTTGTTTGAATGTTTGTCTTAAATATTTGTTGAATAGCTTAAAGGTGTTCTTTGTTTAACATATTGTGGTGCAAGACAGATAAGATTTGAGAGAAGAAAGAAAAAACATGCCATTGCTGTTTGGTGTCTCCATTTAGGATTAAGGAAAATAGAGGTTGCTTTTAAATAATTGATTGAGAAGGATTTTATGAACTGAATGTAACACTGAGGATTGACTGCATCCAAAGCTCTAAAAATTGCCTAATAAAATAAGGGGCTTGAGAATATTGCCTTTTAATATTTCTGGCACTGAGCAGGCTTTTGGTGTCCCTGCCTGGTGCAGAATCCTTAAGGCATAGTCTAGGCTGATGCAAACTAACGGAAGTTCAAGGCTGTTACAGGTCTTACCTGCATGGAAGGAGTCATATCATAGCTTGAATCAGCATCTAGTGTATTGTTGCTGTGTTGCCATTCAGTTTAAATGACTGCTTTGGTGCAAAACAAGACTATAATTTAATTTAATTTAGTTTAGTTAGAATATGCTTTTTGTCACCTTTAAATTTTTTTAATCTCATAATCTAATTCTGCAGAGAGTGCTCTATTTAGAGGAGTGACTAGGAACTAGCATAGATGTTTAGAACGTAGAAGACGCTGCTCTCTGAAAGTCTTCTGGCTTCTGTTATTGTGTGTTACTGTTCTTTAAATGTAAATGCCAGTATATTCTTGTTGTATGGTATTCTTTGACCATCTCCTCTTCTAACTAAGCAGTAGTTATACATGTACTACAGAGCCTTTCAGCTATTCAAAAGTAACAAACTTCATAGCTACTGTTAGGTTAATATCAAAGGGGCGTCCTCAGTATTTTTTCTACAAGGGCCTTGAAGAGGTAGTAGTTTTGAGTGTGGAAAAAGGGACAGATGAATATTTGGTTTGATGTCTGAATACCAGTCTTTGTACAATTATCTTTGAAAGTTCTTTCACTCAAAGGCACCTGCCTTCTCTTTTTGCCCCTGTAATGGGCTATGGTTGTGTGAATTTGCTGTCTGAAGAGAGGGGTGTAGGTATTTAGTCTCAGTAGTAAGGGGACTGTAAGATCAGTGCAGGGCCTTCAGCTGCCTTGACCTGTCTCACTGAGGAGGATTGGATGCTGCCTTCTTAGTGATGTAACGTTGTCCCTTGAGACATGATTTTGTAGCAAAGTAAGAACTGTTGTTGTCAAACCTGGACTTCATGAATGCTTGGCTATTCTCAGACTAATTTGAATCCTGTCAAAACCTAGTTGTTACAAACCACCTTTTAAAAAAAAGTAGCTTTTTTTTTACCATTATGGCATGTTTGAACTTTAATGTATAGTATCTCCTATAGACTGCCCCATAATAGAAAAAACCTTCTCCTTGCCTTGTATGTGTACCTTTTTTCCCCCCCCTTTAATTCTCTTTCCTTCTCTTTGGAAAAGAGAAGGTGAAGTAAAGTCTGATACATTATTTATTAGAGTAAAAAGATACAAAAATGGCTCTAAATTTGCATGTGTGGGATCACCTGTTGTATTCTGAGGTACTGCTGCACAAATGTTCTTGCAGCAACTGGGACTAAACTGCATACCAGAAACATGTTGTGGTTGCCTTGCACTCTGATCATTTGCTGTCTCAGGTTTTAAATATCTGGAGGTTGGAAATGCTTGCAAGCAGGACTTGGCTGAGGATGAGTTATATAATGCTGCATACTGCTGATGTTACTGCTGAAGGTCCTAAAAACTATGTTTTGAATCCTTTTGTGTGCTTGATACAGAACAGTCTTGTGTGCCTGGCCAGCCTGTTCTCAACTTAAAACCTAATATTTGGCTGTTTTGCACTCCTTGCCATGAAATACTCTTATCAAATGTAATTTGATTTCTGTAAGGGGTAGGGAGCCCGTAAGAATGCTGAGGGCTGACACTGTAATGTTATTTTACTTCATGCCTCCCTGCCCTGAAGCACCATGCTACATGATAAATTTAACACGAAAAAAATGATAAATAGCCTGATCTTCTAATCAGCCATTAATGTGGGTTAACAATTAGAAACTTTCATACGGGACCAGCTTAAAGCAACTTTTGCTGTCTTCACCTTCAGGTATGTTGGTGGAGCAGTTGAAAAGAAGTAGAAAAAAGCCTTCAAAACTCTAACTTGTGGTCTGAAGTAGAATAGCTGATGGAGGTCTAGAGACTGAGTGCTGCTCTGGGGTGTAAACACTGTGGCTTCTGTACCTGCCGGCCCAAAGAATGTTGCTGACATCCTCTCTCTGAAGGTATCTCTTTGTGAAGAGAGGTGTGAGAGAGAAGGATGTTGTAATTACTATATGCATTTAACTTGCACTAATTGTGACTTGCTACTCTCCTGTCTGAAGGACTGCTTTCTTTTTTGGTGATTAAACTGAGGGAAAATGACAACCTCAGCTAATTATTGGGAGTTGGCACATTCTAATTGGCAATGCTGATCAAGATTAATTACAGCTGGCCTGCTTGCCCTTCAGTACACCTGGTGTATATCACACTTGCCTTGTGTCATGTTTCAGTGGACTGTAAGTGCTTCTTGTGGAGAAAGGCCAGTTTGCTTTTCAGTACTTGATGCTATTGGAGAACAATCATGTCTGTATGTCATAAAGTCTTATTGGAGACAAGTCAAGTAATACTCCTTACCAACATATGGCATATGGAAGATGTCAACAAAAAGAAACAGTCTGTTTTCACTGGTTGATAGAATAGGAAAGGAAGAATAGTGTAGTTTAGAGTCTGAGTCCACCTGGAAAACTTTGGGATTTGCGGGCACTGGCACTGGACTTCTGTGAATGAAGAATTAGTTTACATAATAAATCTAAGTTTCTTGTGAAATATGTACATGAGCAGAGATTCAGATCTTGACATCCCAGAATAAGAGATGACAGTATGTATTGATAGCTTAAATGGTTGAGTGGTTAGTTAAAGGGATACAATATAAATAAAGAAATAATTGATATTATTTTTTCATAAACGGGTAACAGTGTTAGAGTACAGAAAGTACAAGTTTTAGTTCTAGTTTAGGATAGACTTTGGTTGCTTCTTTTTGCAGTTTCTGTGCTAATGGAGGTATCTGATACAGTGATAAATAATGACTAATAAAGTGTTTTTTCCAGAATATAACTGATTTGTTTGGGAAAATTTCCTTGATAGTCTATGAAGAAAACATCACACCAGTCTAAGCAGTACAACAGACGTGATTTGCTCTATGGTAAACCACTTAGATGTGTACCTCATTTCTTTCAGGATAATACGTTTAAAATTGCGACTGGATTATAAAAGCCTATAAATTTATGTAAAATCTGACAAGAGTGTCTAGAAAATTCTTTCAGCAGTAGAAGTGAAAAGTCTCAATGGTATTTTTAACACTTCCCCCCCAACTTATAAACTCAGTGAATTGTGTGGCTTCTGAAATTGAGTGTTCTGTAACTGTCAGTGATAGTCTGTAGTGTGTAGTGGCTATTTTAGGTGGATTTTTTCACATGTCACATCAAAGCAACGCTTTTACTTTGAATCAGTCTATGAACATATTTCTAGAATGCAGTTAAGGTGATATTTTTCTGGATGATTTTACCACTCTTTTGAGACTTGCAATGGCCAGTCAAATGACTTTGAATGATTTATAAATCTGATTGCTTATTATTCACAAAACAGTTAAGAATCTTTGCAATGGGAAAACTATCAGTTTATATATAGAGCCCAGATATTTTGCATAAAGTCTTAGGGTAATATGACAAAACCGAGTCTGTTTCAAATCAATACCTGACTGCAGCTCACAAGGAGAAAGAAATGGGACCGTATACTGGGAAGGTTCTGTAGCCATTCATATGAATAGATAACAAGAGGTTTGTACTGCAAGTTTGTTCCTTGAAGCTGCAAGTGAGTCTATGAAATGTGTTCTGTCTCTGCCTATCTGGAATGATAATAATCTGAAATGTTTAAGCTTATTTTTCAGCTGTGCTAGTGTAGACAAGAGACCTAGAAGTCCTTATTTCAGTTACAGTGTGAACTGAAATATGAATTTGAACTCATAAAAATTTCCATTGCCTGCAGCTTTACCTGTCAAGCTTTCAGCAGTGCTTTCTAAAGGATTATTGTCAAAATTTACCGCTGAGAATGTGTCCTAGTGATAAGGTTTCTTCAGAAATCTCTGGCCAGCACTGTCACATGCAAGTAGTTGTAGACAGAGAAATGTTAAAAAAAAAAGATTTTCGTGTGAATACATGTCAGTCCAGAAGGAGGCTGTCCCTGTTTCTTTCATATGCAGACAGACTTTTGCGGACTCATAAATGGAGCCAACAATTTCCCTTCAATTTTATCAGTGTGAAGCTGTAAACTATAGCAGCTGGTCTGTAAGGGCCAGAAATGTGATTATTTCCTTTTTTTTTTTTTTTTTTTGGTAATATCTTTGAGTAGTATTTTCTTAGCGCATCTGTAGCTATGAATGTCTATGTAGAGTGTTGCGGTTATTAAGGAAAATCGTGACTTATTCTCTACATATTTAAGTAATTTTTCTTAGCTGGAGTATTTTCGCATGTAATTGCAGTTTTCTTGGGCATGTTTGAGAGAGATTTAATACTTTTCCTGTTAAATTTCTTCTGTCTTTTGGTGTTTTCTTTCAGTCTCCTCTCTCCTTCTCTCGTCAGCTCCCATTTTTTGGTTAGTAGGCATAAGTGCCTAAGAAAATTCTTGTCAAAACAAGTTCTTAAGGCATCATACTGGGAAAGATCTTGGTACATTTCCTCAAATGGTTACAGCACCAGCTGATGTATGTTTGGGTCTGCAAGGGTAGCAAGGACAAAGGAGTTGAGGCTGGAATTGGTTTAAGCAGATGAAAGTCACAAGATGTTGTCTTGATTTAAACTGAAGCAAAAGACTAACTTAAATTGTTCTGTGAAAGTTTTAATAAAGAAATACTTTTGCTAGTTCCATGCTTGTTGGTTTATAGTTTGCCTAAGCTTTCACAGGGGAGCATGTAACGAAAAAGGCAAAATGCCAGAAACACCTTGGTAATGCTAATTTTTTTGAAATTGTATTTGGCTAAACTCTCTTGCGTATTGTGACCTGCTTTTCTATTGCTTGTCTTCTAAGCTGTCGATTTTTTACAAAAAACTTAAAGTAATTGAATTTTTCTTTCAGTTCATAACTGGACTCAAGAGGACACTCTTCAGTGGCTCTCAGAATTTGTTGAATTGCCCCAATATGAAAAGAATTTTCGAGACAGCAATGTCAATGGAACAACACTTCCCAGGTGAATGTATCCTCTGGATTAGTTTCAAATAATTCCCTATGTATGGGTTGCTGCATTAATCTGTATGGTAGAATCAAGTATGTGAACCCAAAGTCTAACAAGATATGGTCAAATGCAAGAAAAGAGAAGTGTCCTTGCAGTTTTGAAGAGGTGGCTGCATTTTTTTTCTGCCAGAATATTTCAAAATATAACTTTCATAAAAGTTTTGTTTCTTTCTGTGGAAGCTCTTACCAAAGGTCACATAATTCTGTGGTAGCAAACTTCCTTTTGAACATCTTCCAATCTGTTTTACGGGTGTATACATAACAACGTAACTGCAGAATACCTTTCCTGGAGCATAAATACCACACCTGAGTATTGCATGTATTTAGGAGTTGGTGTCACAAGTCTGTAAATATACCTTTAACTATGCTAAATGGATTTATTTCATTATTTTTTCCAGAAAGAAAAGAATAGGTAAATGATTTTATTTTCTTCTTTTGCCACATGCTGATATGCATTTATATAGCATTACTGTTGTATTTCTCACTCTTAATTGCATAGCTGTAATCTGTATAACTGTGGGAAATGCTACTGATGTCTTTTTTTTGCATAGGCTGATTTTGAGTGTAATTTATGGAATAGATAACATTTTGTCTTATCATTAACAGGATAGCAGTAAATGAACATGCTTTCATGATCTCTCACTTGAAAATAATTGACCGGAGCCATAGACAGAAGCTTCAGCTTAAAGCCTTGGATGTTGTTTTATTTGGACCTCTCACCCGTTAGTAACTTTTTGGAGTTTTTTTCTTATCTCTTAATTGAAAGAATTCAACAGACCATATTTTCCATGACACTTGATACTGTAGATAGGACAGCTTATCTATTTTGTGGATGTGCTGATGGATTGCTTGGCATGCATTGTGGAACTCTGCAATGAATTAAAAAAGGTTATTTAGATGCTGTGACCAGGACAAAGGTTCCTTTCTGTGTGTAAGATCACGAAGAAATTTTAGTTTAACCCCACTTGACAGATGGATGTTGGCTTTTGTGTCACAAGAAGTGTCCTCTAAATATTTTGTGTCACAAGAAGTGTCCTCTAAATATTTTTGGCTGTTTAAATTACATTTATAACTAAGGTTATATTCACTTCTCAATTAGCTTGGACAGTGCAGCTGGGATGCTGAAATGAGAGGGAATGACCTTCCCGTAGAAGAGACAAGGAGATGGTGATGCAAATCCAACACCTGTGTCTTTTGTGCATACTTGAGTATAAGTGCAGTTAAATTTAATGCAGGAGTTCCACATCTGACCCATTGTACCTTATGCAGCCATGTCCATACCACATCACCAGTGCTCTGCATGCTCTGCATGCTTGCTTGTACACTCTGCTCTGGTACTGTGCACGTCAGGGGTTCCTGAAGTAGTCAGGCCAGATCTGAGCCGGGGATTTTTAGGGGGGAAAAGAAAGCACTTTGTGTTAGACCTTTAATGCTCACAGAAACTGTCTTTACAAAGGTGCAAGTGACTATAAAAGTTGTACTAACAAAGATGTGTTACGTGAATCTTGGATATGATCATTTGACAATCCAACTTTTACTTTTATAAAAGTGCTGCTGTTATCATTTTAAAATGTACTTTATTTTTTCCAAGTGCATTTTTAACTCAGCATAGGGTATTTGGGAGGGTGCAAACTGGGGAGAACTTGCTCAAACATAATTAAAGCCCCTACTGGCCTGATAAAGTGCAATTGTGGAACTCTATTTTAACTCTAAATAAAGATACAGAGTGTGTACTGCAAAGGGGTTTTGTAAGATTTTCTCAGTCTAATGAATGTTTTAGTATAGATTAAGTAAATTGTATTAGAGCAGAGCTGCTTATGTTGTGTGGAAAACACTGTGAAATACATTTGGAAGGTAGTTGTTGGAGGTGGTTTGAGGTAAATGAGCTAAATTCTGTTTAGCATCAGGTTCTATCACCTTTTAGGCTGGGGAGAGGGGGGAAGGCCTTAGTCTGTTGTCTGTATCAATGAACTAGTTAATGATGGTGTTGTTCTCTGCACAGGTCCCCCTCACAACTGGATGAAGGATTTTATATTAACAGTTTCTATAGTTATTGGTTTTGGAGGCTGCTGGTTTGCATATACACAGAACAGAACCTCAAGAGAACATATCACAAAAATGATGAAGGACTTAGAAAGTCTCCAAACTGCAGAGCAAAGTCTTCTTGACTTGCAGGAAAGGTATAAAACCTAAAAGAAAAAAAAAAGTTGTCCTTTTGTTTTGAGGTTAAACACAAATGTAGATCCTCTACAGTCTTAAGTTTTTTGCATTAACTGCCTTTGGATTTTATTCATCTTCCCTTTGCATGGAAATTGTGATTTCAGTGGTGCTGGTTTCTTGGGTAGACATTGCTCCTGGATATTTTTGCAGACAATACAAACTTGTGGATGAAGGTAGAGAATAGAGGCTCAATCTTTTTTCCCACAGATTTATAAGTATGTATTGTTATTTTCATATAATTACAGTTTTTTTTGAATAGTTACATACATGGGAGTGAGAACATTTCTTCTCTTTTTAAGCTCTTAAGGTTGAAATACACCTGAACTGATTAGTTTCTATTGCTTATATAGCACTGTGAGAGTTGATAGTCTGTGGTACACCTCTAACTCAGTTAGATTTGTATTTTGATACTACACTTTTTATGATGGTTCACTTAAAAGTTTGGGTATTTTGCCTGGCGTGGATATCACATTGTGTGATGCAATTGCTGCTGATTCATGAAGCTTGCAGAGTCTTTATTATCACAGAGTGGTTGAGGTTGGAAGAGACTTCTGGAGCTCATCTTGTCCGGCCCCTCCTGCTCAAGCAGGATCATCTAGAACAGGTTGCCTAGGACCATGTGCAGGTGGCTTCTGAATATGTCCAAGGATGGAGACTCTACCACATTTCTGGGCAACCTGTGCCAGTGCTCAGTCACTCTCATGGTGAAAGTGTTTCCTGATGTTCAGATGGAACCTCATGTGCTTTGGTTTGTGCCCATTGCCTTTTGCCCTGTTGCTGGATGCATTTTGTTATCCTGAGGACTGCAACTTTTAACAAATATGCTGTGTATTTTCTCGTATTTTTTTTTCAATTGTGAAGGCTTGAGAAGGCACAAGAAGAGAATAGAAACGTTGCTGTTGAAAAGCAAAATCTGGAGCGCAAAATGATGGATGAGATCAACGATGCAAAACGTGAAGCTCATCGCCTGAGGGAATTGAGAGAGGGAGCTGAATGTGAGCTCAGCAGGCTCAAATATGCAGAGGAAGAGTTAGTACAGGTATCTGCCAGCTGTTTATAATTTTAGTGTTGACTTTAAATTGGTCCTAGTTTTATTAGGTCCACAGGAGTGCTTAAAGCAGCATTCCTCAAATGCTAGATTTGAATGGAAAAATTCTAAGAGCGCTTAATGATTGTCTGTCAATCATGCCATTATCTAGTAAAATAATGCTGAAACTATTAGAAGCTGTAAACTTTGTATATTAGCTTATCATAATGTTTTTGGATTCACTGAACAAAAATATATATAAGAGATTTTTTTTATCTTTTTATCAGAAGAGAGGGTAGCTTTGTCTCATCTGAACAGCAATAAATTTTGATTTATTGTACTAAAAAAATTACCATCTTACAAAAATATTTAAACTTCAAATTAGGAACTGTATATCATTGGAAAAAATGTGGAAGGTCATATGCTAGATTTCAGAGACGCCAGATCTGCCTACCTGACAACAATTGGCTCCCACCAAAACTCTGTCAAGCTTTAGTATGTTGCTGTGGAGTATAAAGGTGCTTAGAATTCACCTCTCAGTTCTAACGATACTTCTGATGACACTTCTATTTCTTCTTCGTTACTAGGTCCGTATGGCTTTAAAAAAGGCCGAGAAGGAGTTTGAGTTGAGAAGTAACTGGTCTGTTCCTGAAGCTTTGCAGAAGTGGCTTCAGTTAACACATGAAGTTGAAGTACAATATTACAATATCAAAAGACAGCATGCAGAAATGCAATTAGCAATTGCTAAAGATGAGGTAATAAATTATTCTTCAGCTACTTAAAGATTTTTCTGATCTGTTGTTAGAGATATGAAATAGCAAACACAAAGCAGATAAGCATTTGTGTTTTTTTCTTCTCTCAATTGTTGTTGTTACCTGTCAATATTGCTAATGTTTTGTCATCTCTTAAGTGTGCTACTAGTTTTATGCATTTCACTTTACTTTCCTTTTTAGGCAGAAAAGATAAAAAAGAAGAGAAGCACTGTATTTGGAACATTACATGTTGCACACAGCTCCTCCCTGGATGAAGTGGACCATAAAATTCTTGAAGCAAAGTAAGAGGGTTACCAGGACAGGATGCATATTCTTTTATGATTATTTGTTCCCAGAACAATGGCATTTTTGAGAGTTATGGAATTGAGTGTCTTAGTGGTTTTGCACTTTAAGGAGAGCAATTGAAAAAATTCTTGAATGTGAATATTTCAACAACTGTAATGGATCTTCTGGTATGCTGGAAAGAATGTGTTGCTTTGCTTTATCATTAAGAACAGTGTATATAATTTTAATGTGTGCCTTTCTTCAGGAAAGCACTCTCTGAGCTGACGACGTGTTTGCGAGAGCGTCTTTATCGATGGCAACAGATTGAGAAGATTTGCGGGTTTCAAATCGCACACAATTCTGGGCTACCAAGCTTGACCTCCTCTCTCTACTCTGATCACAGCTGGGTAGTTATGCCTCGAGTTTCCATTCCTCCCTACCCAATTGCAGGGGGAGTTGATGACTTAGATGAAGACACTCCTCCAATAGTTTCACAGTTTCATGGTAAGTGATGAGCTCAGTAAAAAGAAAGGGGAAAAGCTGTGGGGACATGGGATTTTCAAGTCAGGTGGGTGGGAGAAGAGTACTAAAATCAAACAGGATTAGATCAAAGTTAAAAGGACCAAAATTATGTAGCATTTCAGATGCTAGATCTAGTGGGACTTACATAAATTGAAAACTGGGTTTTGCAATAAAGATAACACGAAGAAAAAGCCTTTATTTTGTTTCAGTGGGAGAGTGGGGCAAATTCAGCTAAGGTTTTGAAAGTGCTTGTCAACCTTGGATTGCTACTTAGACAAAAGTTTATAATGAATAATGCTGAGTTTCTCTTAGAACATTTATTCTTTCAGATGGAAGGGATGAAGTTAGTCCAGGGTCCCTTGAGCTACGAGGAAGATCACACCCTTTGGGGAGGCCCCATGCTACATAGCCTTGCAAACATTCTTTAGTGGTTGGAACAAAATCCCGTTGTTGTTCAAGGGAAGCTTTCAGGCAGAATGTTTGTGTTTGGATACAGTGTGTTGTTTGAGTGTCAGGCAGAGAGGCCAAGTTCTGGAGGGAGGGAAATCCAGCTTTGGTTAAACTATGATCAGAAGATGTACACTGGGGATTCAGACCACCCTTGTATCATGAGTCATTATGTCAGAACAAGGGCCTGTTTCATGGCAGTTGTGATTAACTGGACCCTAGAGGCAAATCAAAAAGATGAGCTCCCATGCAGCTATTCAAACAAGCTGTTTTAAGCTGAGGAATGAGTAGGAAGGAAAACTGTCGTGTGGGTACATTTTTCTTCCAGGGCTGGGAATCTCAGAAGAAATTCAAACTGTATTTTAAAATAGCATAAGGTCGCCACTTTGCTGGCTTCACTTAGTGTGCCTTGGGCATTTGTTTTTCTTCTAAACGTACCAACCTTTTTTCTGCAGACCACACTGAAAAGTTCATTAATCCTCTTGCAGCACTACTTACTACAAGTTCTGATCACTTTTAAGGAATGCTGTTTCTCTAGTTGTCTTCAGTGCAAAGACTTTGATTTAAACCCTAGCAACAAATTTATTGGAGACCCAATAAAATATGGATGCTTGGATTTGAGCTTCCAGTTCTATATGGAGAAACCTGTGGTCTGATTTCAAAATGAAGAGCTCCATTTATTGTCATGATTTTCCAGATGGTCTAAAATGACAACACTTGGATATGTGTAAAAGACTTCAGGCTTGTGGATTTTTTTATTCACTCTTCTCTTTTAGCTCTTGCTTAGAAGTGAATCCAGAGAAGGGGGTGCAGTTGATTCAGAGGAACTACAATTAGAAAAGGACTGTACAGTTTGTAATAGCATAGGTAGCTGAAACTTTACTGTATGCTTTTGCACTTAGGGTTTAATTTTTTTTTGGCTAAAGATCAGTTCATTTGCAAATATTTCTTTCTCAGTGATGAAAGTGACCTGAATCTTAGTAACACTTCAAAAACTTTAGTTTTTTTTCCTTTTTCTTTCTTCCTGAATTTTGGTAAGGCACAGGAACCTGGTGTTGTCAAAGTTATCACATGAAGGAAGTAGCTTGTCCTTAATTTCTAAGCTTTTGAAATTTCTGTTCAGTAAATAAAACATGTAAACACTTGGGAGTGGGGAAGGAGAGGAAAAGTATGCTAAATGATCTGTTGTTGAAACTAGTGTTGAGGAGTCAAATTATTGTAGGTTAGTGTGGTAAATGCTGAATTATTCCCGTCCTTTTGACTAAAATAACAAGTGCAGGAGAGAGGCAAAATGGCTTGTCTTGTTCATGAGGCTTCAGGCGAAATGCAGTGTACAGGAGGTCACTTAAGTGGGGCTATTTCAGTGACTGGATCTAAAGCAGACTGGGCTATTACCTTGCCTCCCAGCATCCTTTGGACTCATAAGATAGACAAAATTGGAAGTCTGTTGGACAGGCTTCTTTGTGCCAGAGCAACTGGGTTGAAAATAGGCTAATATGGTGTCAAGTAATAGAGCTGTTTGAGCAGTCTCAAGCTGAAGAACAAAAACGGATTGAGAAATAGTGCCCGACACTGGAACAAAGTCCTTACAGCAGGAAGGTGATAGTGAAACTTCTACTTTTTCATTGACTGATTAGGATTCAGCTGGTTTCTTGATTTAGTGAGTTTTATTTGCACTAGAAAATTCCGCATGTTAAATTGTCATAGCTGAATTCTTCATATCCCTGTGTATCTACACCTACAAAGAATCAAAATGCTTGTTACTTCTCTCGAAATTCACTGCTAGTGCAATCTTGTTTTGTTTGTTTGGTTTTTTTTTATACCAGCAAGTAGGATGGCATCTGATTTACCTGGACCTGTAGCACAAATTTCCTAAAGATATTCTTACTCTCTTATCTCAGTTCACATTTACTATTTGAGGAAATTTTTTTGTAATGACACAAGATGATTTCTGAGCTCCCAATATGCTTTTAAGGTCAGTAGGGAATTCATCAAATGTAAAATTAGAAGTTTGAGTTACATGACAACTCTCATGTTGAGACTCACAAACCTTTCTTTCCTGCTCAGGAGTGGAAATAAATCTATGTGTTGGCAAAGGTGCAGTTACTTGCTGTTTTGTGAAAGTTGTGATTTCCTGTACTAAGAGAGAGTGGACAACTTGTCCTTTTCTGAGATTCCAGGAAGGGAAACTGTAACTTACCTGATGATAAACTAGCATTGCAAAAAATAAAATTTATAAGGCTAGACATCCTTATCTACAAAAATAATTGAAGGGATTTTTAGCATGTTTGTTAAACAATTTTGTGTTTGTTAAACAATTTTGAACACCAGTAAAGGTCTGGTGTGTCTTACATTAGCAGTGATGCATTCTGTGGGACACTTTGAGGAGGAGTATGAAATATCCTGAGGCTTTTAACAGCTAGCCTGAAAACAGGTCTGTAGCTTTATTTCTGTACAAATATTGCTGCCTAATAATCTTTTGAAGGAGGAATTGGATTAGAAACGTTTGAGTTTATCACTTCTTGTTGGGTACTTTGCTGATGAAGTCTTGTGTGGATGTCTCCACCCATTCTTAGTATTTTTGCTTCCAGAAATTCAGTTAGCCTGGCAAGAGAAAATGTTATCTAAAAGGAAGTTCTTGAGCTTAAAATGAGGTTGAATTATATATTTTTTATCATGTTACATAAATGAAATTGGTCTTCTCTGTCTAACCTACTTTTCAACTATGCAGTGTATATCAGTTGGCTTTTTGGTTAGTCATACCTACACTGCAAAACTTTTACATATTCTTTTAAGCTCCAAATCACCACACAAGTAAAACACAGGACATTGTGTAACATACTAATTTTAGCACTACTATTTTTAGTTTATAAAGGGTTGGGAGTTGCAGTAGAACCTTTCTCTTTGTTCTCAAGAGAGCATAGTGAGCCAGAGCTTTGGTGTACTTGGTCAGGGTAGTATTTGGCAGGCACAAAATCTCTGCAGTTGCATCTTGATTAGCTGCTTCATCTAACTGTAGAATGTATGAGGTGTGCCAGTCTTTCTTCCTCTGAAACGGTCAAGCAATGTCAAAGTTGTTTAAAAGTCGCTGTCACTGAAGCAGATACCTGCTACTTAGTCTTCAGAGTAGATACTGTTAACATCAATGTCACTTGGAGGGTTTTGGTTTGCTTTTTCTCTGCCTCAGGGTCCATTGTAAAACCTCCCAGCACACTGGCAAGAAGCAGTAGCTTGTGTAGATCAAGACGCAATGTTGTGCCATCATCTCCACAGTCTCAGCACGCTTTGCACTCCCCTGACCCTGACATCCTTTCTGTGTCGAGCTGCCCAGCTCTTTATCGAACTGAAGAGGAGGAGGAAGCCATTTACTTCTCTGCTGATAAACAATGGTACGGAGACTAGCAAACAGCACTTGGAACTCTTGATAGGATTATTGAGACTAACAGTTTAGAATTAGAGGTTAAACCAAGCCAAAAGTTAAAGTAATCTATAGGATAATATAAATTAATATAGTTTACATGGAACAGAGAGTTCTTGTCTGGTATGTGTATGTAAATAGCTAGCATGTCATATACAGTTAAGTAATGTTACAATCCAGGGTGCACTGAACTAACCCTGATTCTCCATTACAATATGTTACTGGCTTTTACATCTGAAACTAGGATCAAAAGCAATGTCAGCTACTGGGCGAAGAGGAGATGGATGGTAACACAATTCTTACAGCATGTTGAGCGTGTACCTACTCTTGTTACATGGCCTCATAGGAAAAGGTTAAATTCCTTTTGGAAGGAGCAAATGAGCTTGTTGAAAGGTAGGGACACTTGTCCTGAAGAAACTTTTTGTATATGATAGGCTTAAATCTCCTTCTTTCATTTCATAACTTTTCTGACTTCACGTGCCAGAAAGATAGTCTTTGTTCTTTGAAGTGATATACAAATGACTGATTCTGGGCAGATGCTGCTGCCCACAAAAACAAGATTGCACAAACTAATTCCCTTAAGTTTAGATAATAAAATGATGTAATGCAAGTTGTAACTTAAAATGTTTAACGTAATTTTTTTTTTGTTTAATTAACTACTAAGGAAAAGTGTGGGTGGTGCTTTTAGACTAATGTTATTGATTCTAAATTAATTTCCTTTTTAACTGCATGAAGGAAATTGGAGTTTCTTTACATTTTCTCTTCTCTCTGCTCTGACTCAGGGAAGTACAGGAAACAGGTTCGGAATGTGACTCCTTAAATTCATCCATTGGAAGAAAACAGTCTCCTCCAGCAAGTCTTGAGATGTACCAGACAATTTCTCCTCAGAAAGTATCGCCAGAAGAATTCTCACTTGAGGAATCATCTACGGGAGACTCCTCTTCTCTAACTGCAGATATTTCTAGGGGCTCTCCTGACTGTGTAGGCATGGCAGAAACTAAGAGCATGATCTTTAGTCCTGCAAGCAAAGTTTATAATGGAATCCTGGAGAAGTCTTGCAGCATGAACCAGCTTTCAGCTGGGATCCCAGTCCCAAAGCCTCGTCACACCTCATGTTCTTCAACCGGCAGTGATAGTAAACCCAGCCATGAAGCTGCTTCTGTCCCTAGGATAAGCAGCATCCCACAGGACCTCTACCAGAATGGTGAAAAAAGTAAAAAGCCATCAAAAATAAAAAACCTCTTTAAGAAGAAGTGTAAGTGAGGTGGGCAGAAGAAAAGCTATAGTAATGTTATAAGAACTCCATTTTTTAAATCTTTAGGAATGTAATTCCATTTGAGCGTTCCAGACTGGATGCCCTAATGGAATACTCTGTAGGTCACCTATATTTAATGACTGTACTGTCAACGGTCGTGCCAGCTGTCAATGAGAAATCATTAAAAAGTTCAGACAGTTTACATAAATTTCTGCCTATTTATTTCTTAATTTTTTTAGTTTGTCTTTTTCAGCTTTTTTTTTTTTAAATTTGTTTTATTGGGCTTTTTTAAGTTTATCCATAAACCGTTTTTAAGCCACTTTGGACGCCTAAGCTTTAATGGACTAGTAAGCCTTCCTGGGCTTGCCAAAGTTTCTTGTTTACTGGAGCATCTTCCTATCTTTCCATAGGACTAGGACATTTATCTACCGGACTTTAACAAAAATAAAAGAAGTAGAACTAAATGAATTGCACTACTGTTTTACAGACTGGAACAGTCTCTGCAAGTGAAACTGAAAGACTTGTATTTGACTGAGAAGACGAATCTTTTCACTTTTAGATCTTTTGGGGTTTTTAAGTAGAATTTAGCGTTTCTAATTGACTTGATTTCTGGAAATGGAAATGTCATGCTTTTATTATGGGAAGCTTTGTTAGATGCATTTATTATTAGAATGGTTCAAGTCCTGCTGTAAAGATCATTTTTTTCCCAGGACTTTCACTGTGATTTTAATTCACTGCAGGCTGTATGACAAACAAAAAAAAAAAAAGAAAAAAAAAGAAAAAAGTAATTTACCAAGAGAACAGGCTCTTGATTCCTTATGCAAGATGGTTGTGAAACTTTACTGAAGACTGAAAAAATTCACCCTTTCAAAATGAGGAGGGGGAATAGTAGCTTTTGTTTACAGATTGACAGATAATGGACATTTGGGTTGTGAAAGTTTGTACTGTGGTAAAGATAATAAATTGGAAACATTATTGTGCTTGGGAATGTTCCGATTTTAGGTGATGCTTGTTTCAGACATGTTTCAGAGGTCCTGTTAGTTGAAAGCTGTCGTTGGCTACGTTGCTTATGCTTACTGCTGTGTATAAGTTATTATATTTTTTGAATTAGCTATTATTGTCTTAATGTCCTCCTTTTGTAAGATTTCATACACTTTATTTTTGTATAGTTTGAAGATTTAGCTGTTCAGAGATGTCTGAAGTAAATGGTATAATTTTATAATGCATACTGTTATACTAACTCATAATTTTAGATATAAAGATAGATATAAAGGTGAGATGACATGCTTCAGATAAAAGCAATTTTTGTGAAACTCCTTTAGGGAGAGATGAAATTACTGTGAGGTAACAAGGAAGCCTTCTTAGGGTAGCAGTAGCTAGTTCTTCAAAAACATGTTTTTATTTTTTTTTTAACAGTTGGAGACAAGAAATGTACTGCTTAAGCAACAGTGCCTTTTATTCAGTTTGAAAATATTAATACTGAGCAGGAATTTCTTCTGAGGTACATTCCAAAGAAATATTTCCTGCTCTAGTCAACACAAGCAATTTACCCAGTGATGACTAAACAGTCTCAGATCTTCCATGGGGGTGTTCTAGTTGCCTCAGTAGCAGGTGCCACTGCCAGGGGCTTGTGATTAGGAGCTCACTTCTTGCCAGTATGAATGTGATGTACTGTATGAAAAATTTAGGGAGTCAGTGAAATAATTCTTTTCTAGTAAGGAGCCTTCAAAGCCCGTAGCTAATTGAAATCAAGCGATATGTGTCTTTTCTATCATTTTCTGTTTAGGTTCTACTGTGCATACCCAATGTGTTAGTTCTCTCCTCAATAAGTGGTGGTGATTTTAACGGAATATTTACTGTGGTTAGTGACATGGTTGAAAGAGAAGGGTTATAAAATGGGGTGGAGACCTTACATGTGCAAGTACTTTAAATGTCCTGGTACATTGGTTAATTCCTTAAGACAACAGAAATAATCTAGAGTTTTATTGTCTGACAGAGACTGATTGTAGGCCATCTATGCAGAAAAGCATGGGACAAATCAACTGTTTGATAAAGTTTGGAGAAGAAAAAATTGTTGGAATAGAAAATAACGAGAATATTGTTCCATTATTCTCTGAATCATCAGATTGAACAGCTGTAGCTGTAGTAATCACAAGGTAGCAATGCTCTCTTTGAACAAAGGTTGTTCAAACACACTCTGTACGTGGCAGACAACAAAAAGCAGTGATGAAAAAAGACTTGTGCTGAAGAACCACCTCAATGCTGAGCCTTCAGGAGCCGCAGTTTAAAGCCTGATGAAGTACTTGAACGTCTCCAAAGGGAACAATTACTTTTGTACAAGTAGGGAACTTACTGTGCTTCCAAAACAGCATGGAGAAGTTTATTACCAGAAAAATCTTGATGCACTTGAAGGCTATAGCAATAACTGAGTTTAAAATAAGATCTGGGGCTAGATAGTAGATTTTTGTGTGACGTTTGAGTAACTCTGTCTCTATCATTACCAAAAAAGGTGAAGTGGCATGTTGGTACTGGAGAGTAAATATTTACACATGGAAAAAATTCTGGTACTGAGGAATGGGAGGGCAGCACTTCTTAATTTTGATATCAAAATTGGGCAAACTCAAATGCTGAGAAGCCAAAATAGACAAATTCACTTTTCTGTATTAAGTATAACTAAAAAGTGAAATAGAGGAGGTATTGATGGTTTGTATCTTCATTGGCTGAGAGTTAGATCTTTTTAAAAAAACCAGTTTAATTATTTTCTGGAAAAAAATATTTCATGATGTTGTACAAACAAATCAAATGAGATTATCATAGTGATAGATTTTGGCTTCAAAATGGCAAACCTTTGGGGCACAGACGACTCAACACTCAGTGTATCACCAGCTGTCCTGTAACTTTCTAGCTGCTTCTTAAGAAGTGTTAGAGAGAACTAAAAGCTTAAATTAATACAATCAGAAGTGGTGAGTATACTGTATGTTGGAGCACAAACTAATTTTAAGTTAATTGAGTTTATTTTTTTATTGTTTTGATAGGCCACTTGCATTTCTTGCCATTTAAATTTATCCACAATGTAAGTGGCTTCCATTGCTCCCAATCCAGCTACTGCAGAAATTCCCATCTTCAAATGGTTCGAGTCATTTTTCTGAGGGATGTTCAGAGCACTGGCTCTAAGGTAGATCTTCACTGGCAGTCATCAAATCCAGTCTGAAGTGTTGAAGCACCTGGCACATGTCCACATCTAAGAAGTGAGACAATGTGCCTCAAAAGGTTCTCTGTTCCAGCTCCATGTGCTAACAGTGTAACTTGAACTTGCTGGCAGTCAGTGAGTCCAGCCAGCATTCCAACCACGAGGATTCACAGGATAGATCAGTCACTTGAGACAGTCATCTAGTGTCATTAGAGATTGTTTTGTGGGGTTTTTGTTTTGTTTGTTTGTTTTGGGTGTTTTTTCGCTTTTATAGCTAAAATCCGTGTTCTATTTTTAATTCTCTGGTATTTCAGAAGATGAGGCTCTTTGCTTTTTAAATATTTTTGTTAGAGTACTTTGTCAGGACAGCAGCTCCTTTGTGGAAAATGCCTAAAAGACTTCTCCCTAAAGAGGTTGCTGTTTAAGTCACTTGTAAAATGAAGAAGTGTCAAATGTATGGTTCTGTATAAAGTAAAAAAAAATTGCAGTTCTTCCAAAACTAAGCAAACCTAAACCTTTCCTCAATTCTTACTAAAGCTATATGACACTTGATTACTAAAAGCATAAAAGTTTTAGGAAAGGCATTTTGATTGCCGTGGGGAATGCTTTTGGCCAGTTTACATTGGACTTTGAGATTAAACCAGTTGATTGTGTTTGGGTTTTTTGGTTTTTCTTTTCGGTTGGTTCCCCTCCATACCTCATCCCCCACAGCTCAGTGATGGACTTTAAAATTGTCCATTGACAGTTCCAGGCATATGTCAACTTTTCTTCCCCCAGTGGTACCTAGGTAGCAGATTACTCTCTACTTCCTGAGAGGCAGTTTGCTGAAAGAGGAAAAATTCTCAATCATAGTCCAAGTAATAATGTGATAGTTCCTTGTTTGGAAGCCTAGAAGATGATGAAGCCAAGAATGCTTGATTTCAGTTTTTTTATTATATTTATGGATGCCAGCTGGAGTTAGGCAATAATTTACAACTGATTAAAAGCCTAAAAAGATAAAGCAAGTTAGAAATTAAGCTTTCAAGATTTTGCCCTTTTGCTTCCCGATGTATGGGAACGCGGCATGCACAGGAGGGAAATGAGCTAATTAGTATTTCTTATACCACCAGCTTTTAGAGTTTCAGGATAGTTTCATTCCATTTCCATGATACATTGCTGGAGAGGGATTACTACCTTACCTTCATAATGTATACAATGATTTTTTTCCCCCATTTAATTACAAGCATATTTATGAGCAGTAGAGAATGTAAATAAAATATATTTTTTAAAGCCAGATAGAGGAATTACTAGTTCTTGGACCTCTTGTCTATTTGCTTATTTCCTTGTGCAATACGTTAGGTAGGGAGAACACATTTTTCTAATCTGTTCTAGTTGCTCTCACTAAAGGGGTCTGTTTCTATCTTGTGTTTGAATCACTGCTCCAAATTGCTTGTAGGCATTTTAATCCTTGATGTTGCATCTTCAGTGATTCATGGTGAAGCCCACTATGGTTGAGTCTTAAGTGCTGCCAACATTTTCTGCTAGTGACACAGATGTTGGGATAACTAATAACCAAAAATTGCGTGCAGAGTTTGGCTGCCTGACAGTGTGTAAATGTTTAGGTAACCATTCTTTGAGGCTTCAGTAGCAGTTCAAATGTGTCATACAGGTGTTCAACAGATAGTTTTTGCTTCCAGCCCAGTACAGATGGTGTTTATCTGACTCTCCACTTAGTCTTCTGTTGCATAAATAGAATGCACCAATTCATATAAATGGTAACAATACTAACCTTTAAACTGTTATTCCTGGGTGCTCTTGCATCTGACATTGCTTAAGCAGATGGCAGTACTTATCAGTCCACTTCAAGCATTCAGAAATAAAGTAGATTAGTGTTATCTTTTGTTTTTCTTTACAGCTTTGAATCTCAAGTTTACCAGATTGTGTGTGTGTTCTGTGTATTTAATGCTTCACTGAAATGAAAGTGGGAAGGTTGTTTTCTGCTTAGATGTTAAGGAAACACATTTGAGCAAGGTAAAAAAATTGCCGCTTGCTCATTGGAGAGGATGAAAAATGTTCAGAGGTATTAAATCTCCTCCTAAGGAACACTCACAACTTAAAAAGCTGGAGATAAAAGGTATATTCAATCTCAAGGCTTTCAGATCAGTAAATTTTTATCCGACAAAAAGTCCCACTTTCTTCTTCAGGTGTACTCTTCAGGGCATTACCTTCTTATATCTAATTTCTGTTGTATTTTTCACCCAGCATTAAATTTGGTAGCTACAGTACTAACTGGGGTGATTGCCAGACCTCAGAGCAGTTTCAGATAACTTTCAGTAGCATGTCTTAGTGACCATTTTGGTTTAATATGTGCTAAAGACATCTGAATTAAAACTTTGTCCTTCACATTCCTTTTATTTTAGTTCAGCTTAGTTCTTTGTGATCCCTCTACTGTTAAAAAAATAAACAGGTACTGATAGTTGTTTATAGTTTAGAGTTTTTTTCAGTTGGGAATTACTAACAAATAAATGGTAAATGGTTACCTTTTAAAGACTTGGTCACAGTTGGATATTGTAAAAACACTGCTGTACTTCAGGTAAACCAGGTAGAGCACTGGCTGGTGTGATTTGTGTATGAGTGGTAAAGTTATCCTTAAATTATCCTTTGATTGTTTATTTGTGTCTTAATGCTGCACAATTATTTTCAGACTTGAATTCATTTAAAATTAAGGTCAGTATGTCTAACCCTACAAAAGTCAGTCTGCAATTGTCAGCCATTACTCCATTCTTACAGAAATTAATGACAAATATTTGTACTAGCTTGTTAGCTTGTTGGGTGGTAGAATGGATTCCTGTAAGTCTTCATGTGGAAGGCAGAGAACGTCTGAAGTGAACCAGGTAACCTGTGTTCTTTATCAGCTTTCAAATCCATCCCCAGTAAGATGGAGTCTCCCCAGGGGAGTGTAGATGTACTTACTGCTTGGAACTTTGTAGTTAATTATATTTGGCTCTCTAATTCTAATAACTTGCATGTGTGCTATGCTTGCTTGCTTTTCAATAGCTGACAAAATCTATAGGAGATCTTGGGAGTTTGTCTTGAAAAAATTGCTGTTAAAAAAAAAAAAGAGACTGGCTAGAGAAATCTGTCAGGCTGTGAACTGAATGGAACCAACAAAGAGACCAGCTGTTGTCTAAAAGTATTGTTTAAATAATTCCTAAAGAAATGAATTGGGTAGCACATCTATTTTCACACTGTTCTCCTCCAAGCAACAAATATAATTAGAATACCCTAGACTTCAGCAAGACTGTTTGGGAGATGCCCTGTTTTTAATTTTAATTTAAATAACATTCAGTTGTAGTGAGTGTTCAGCATATTAATGCCTGACTTAAAAGATTAGCAGAATTTGAATGACTTGCATTGTTTTGTTTAATTACCGCTTTATAAAAATGTAGATACTTGCATAAAGCCCCTCGGATCTGGATATGTTTTAATGACATAGCAAGAAGAGGACCAAGACAAGTAAATTTGTGCAAAATTTGAATCTTAAGATGGTTTACTGTTCTGGGAAGAGATGTTCTCCATGCAGATTCTGCTCTTCCTCTCTTTGCTCTTGGCTTCTGTTTGTTTTCATTAGTTGAACTAAAAAAAGAAACAAAGCCCTCAGACTGACTAGTTTCTGTCTCTAATATATATGCTGTACTTGCTTTTAACCTCATCTATTGCATGTTGTTAATGCTGTACACAAATGCATTTGGAGTATTTCTTTGGTGTTGTACAGCATGATGCATTTCATTCCCTTTTCTGGTTTACCTCCCATTAGCTATATATTGCTTTACAACTGGAAAAAACCTGAATTTTGGGGAATTGAGTCTGTTTGCATATAAAAATCCTTTTTTTTCCCTTTTCTGTGAGTCTTATGAGAAATGTCCTCCTTGGAGAGTCTCAGACAGTATTTTCCTGTGTTTATTCATGTTACTTTGCTTTCCTTTATAAGTGAAAATTGATTTTATTGATTTCTGATGTGTTGTTGCACTTAATGTTGAATAAATCTGACTTTCATTTTGAAAAGTGAAACTGTGTTAGTGAAAATGTTATGTAATTTCAATTGATCTTAGCCTGTTCCCTGAGTATATAAATTTTGATTTTTTTAAAATTTTATTTTCTTGAGATAAGCTTTCTTGGTTTTGCTTAGGGTTCTGGCCAGTATTTCTTTTTTCATTCTATTATTAAAGCTTGACAGCAATACTACTGGGAAGGGAAAGGTGGAGACAGTTTTGTTTGGCAACTAGGGTGCACAGTTAGGCTTGTAAATCCTGAGTCTTACTGCTTTTGCTTGAAAGAGCCTTTCTGAGTTTAAGTTGCTTAACATTTTGAAGATTTGGGATTTTGGGCTTGTGGTGGTTTTTTTTTTTTTTTTTCCCTCTTTTGTTGTTTCTCCCCTTCTGAACAAGCTGAAAAGCCTTTCCAAGTGACTGCTGGAATAATAGGTAGCCTTGTGATTTTGAGCATGAGGATCAGTTTGAGAGCCTGTGGCTCTCTACCAGAAAAAAAAAAAAGTCCTTGCTGTTGTTTAGTATTGCTTTTAACTCATAGCAGCTGGGAGAAGGAAGAAGCTCAAGAATGGCTTTTTCAAAGTGGCTTCTCTTGTAACCAAAAATCCCATGTATGTGGAGGTGGCAAGTTTGTTGTGGGGTAAATGAGTGATTGACAACCCAGGTGAACTACAGAATCAATGTGAATTGTGTTTAGAGAATTTAAATTAGTTTTTACCAGATAAAACTGGATATTGATAATTGAATGTGTATATAAATTATTTTCAACTGTAGTTGTCTAATAGAGCCCACTTCAGAAGCAATAATGTGGTGTGTGTGCGAGTTGGTCACTGGTTTCACTTCAATTTGTCCTTAGTGTTCTTGATAAACAGTGTTAACTGTTTATCAATGGGGAGATGATACTGGCTGGCAAGGCGTAAATCAGCATCTTCAGAGAGCTGAATTATTGGGAACCTGCTGTTAATTTCTCCTGCAAATGTTGATTGAGCTATTATAGTGTAGCTTATAAGAAATGTCTTATTTTACTGCAAGACTTGGCACCCAAGCAAGTGGAACACAGAGCATTCTATTCCCAAAGGACATTACTGAGCTTTGGTTAATTAACAACTTCAGCAAGCTGCTATGCAGTCAATGAAGTCACGGTTTGATTTTTTGTCTGATGAACTGCTTTTGACTGCTATTGAATCAAAGTCTGTTGCCTTACCCTGCCAAAACTAGGCTTTTAAGCTGATAGTTTTTTCAACTCTACTGGGCGATGGAATTACTTGTGAAATTCTGTATCATCCTGCTTTCCCTAAGTGAGATGGAGAATTTGAAATAGGATTGAAATGGGACAGATAATCTCCTGTAAGGTCCTTTGGGCATTTAGCTGTTCTTAGGCATACGGTGTTCCTTGTTCAGTTGGTTCTGGAACAGTTTCAGAAAGGTCTACCATACACTCCCTGTTACTTTGAGTGCCTTGTAAGGATGTGCTAAGTATCCACAAACATGGCTGTACAGTGGAAAATATTTCCTTATTCAATGAATTTATCTGTATTCAAAGAGAAGTTTAGCTGAATTTTCTGTCAGCTTAATGCTGCAGTACTTGTCCTTTTCAATCCTTCCTCTTCTAAGTATCAAAGAGGAAGTTAAGTTCCAAAGGCCAGGTTTTGTCTTTATTTTAAGATGTCTTATATTTCAGCCTGTGGCTGATCGTATTCTGCAAGTCATTTCTGAACCTCATGCTAGATTTCCTGCTGTTCTCTATACTGCTAAACTACTCACTGCAGTTTTTCTCATCAGTTTTATACAGAAGATGCTTATCAATAAAGAAGTATTCCAGAAATTGTCACAATTACAGCCTGGGGATGAAGGCATGTGAATGCATGTGTGGGTGAAGAAAGAGATGGGGGATGGGGCACAGGAGAAGAAGGGGGTGAATTGTTTCTACTCTGGAATGCAGGAGTCTGGAAGAATGATTGAAGGTACAAATTATGTGTGAGGGAAGCTTGAACACAGACCAAGTAATTGATATTATTTTGGAATTTTTTCCCCTCCCTTACTCCTGCTCTCATGAAATACACCCTTTTTTAAGGTGTAGATGTAAGTTCCTAAGGAGGGTTGTCAATGGAAATACTGCTTTGTGTAAAAAAAAAAAAAAGGTCAATTCTGCTTTCTGCTCAATTTATAGTGTGTATAAATTTTTTTGTAGCAATTTTAGATATACTTTGCGAAAGATAAATAAAACATCAGAAATAACGTCTGATAGACCTCTGGAGATAGAATATCATCTACCAGAAACACTCCGAGATAGATAACTACCCTAAATATCTACAACAACAAAAACTCCCAACAAACAAACCAACCAACCTCCCCCTCCTGCCCCCCCAAATTCCCCCAACCCCGTTGTGTTTAAAGTGTTTTCTTTTTTCAGATTGCTGTTGCCTAGTTGGAGCATATGATAGCCTGGATAACTGCAGTTAATATTGTCAGACATTTTGAATTATTTCAGAAGAAGCAGCAGAGGCACAAGAAACACACACTGAGTTTTGATAAAGTTGGCGAAGTTAATGTATCTCCGTTACCTAACAAGCAAAGGGCTTCTGAATGTGGACTTTTTCTAACAAGGTTCCTGTCACTTTGAAGAGTTCTTGCATTCATGCATCTAGATGTTGCCTGGCCGCAGGTGTGCTTTAAGTCTGTAGTTTCTGCTTTGGTGTATGACTTCTGGTTTGTAAACAGTAAAAGTTCCAAAATTAATTTGGAACATGTAAAAAACATCCATTTCAAAAACCTCAGTTTAGAAACTTCTCATAGAAATTAATGCATCCTTTAAAAACAAATTTTCTAGTGTAGAATAAATATAATAATTAGTTGTGTGTTGGTGGTCTTGGATTTCTTTCAGTCAGCTGCTCAACCCATCAGTCCCAACATCTCCTTCAACATGAAGTTATGTTTTGGAGTGAATCTGACTTTTGTCTTGTGTAATGCAATGCAAAGTTTCTGCAGTGCAGTCTATGCTCTTCAATGGACTTCTGCAGCCTCCAGTGCCTAAAGCAGGTCTGGGACAGCTCTGCTGCTTTGCTGTTGGCAATGTATCTCCTCATCCTACAGGCAAATCTAAGGCTTTAAAATTTTTTTCAGGGCTTTTTATTGTAATTTTGCCTTGTTGAGCCTGGAATATTGCAGTCCAGGCAGGTCTGGCCAGAGCTACTGTGCATTGCTAGTGATCGACTGTGTGTCTGAGAGAAGTGCTGTAGCTATGCAGTGCCATTGCTAATATTAGCCAGAGACAAATATACCAGTTGGGGCTCTGCAGGTAGGGAGAAAATTCTCTAATTTCTACCTAAATCATGCCAATATAAATTAAGGAAAAGCCTTCAAGGAACTCCAGTTACTGCAGTCTTGAATCAGTTATCAGGTCTTGAATCAGACCTTCTTAGAGGTCTGCAAACCCTTTTTTTGTGACAGTGTTCATGACATAGCAGCTAGGTATTCAGAAAACTAAAAGGAGTGATATGTTTGCATACCTGATAGGAACAGCGAAGGCACGTGTTAGATTTTTCGGTCTTTAATTTCATTAAAGATGGAATATGCATAAAAAAGTGTACAAGAGCAGTTAGATGATTAGTTTTGATAATATCAACTACTTTATCCCATAGAGTGCTCTAGATGTAGTTTAGCTGTCAGGAGAGAGACTTGGCAGTCTTATGTAGAATTTGGTGCTGAGCTGCTAATTGACTTGAATTTGCACAACATTGGGATTGGATGCGTACAAACACAGTGATAAAGACATTTATAGTGTGGCCAATTGTGCAAGGTAATCATTAGCTGCTGTAATAGTAATTTCTCTTGTAAGAGCTAACTTTGCTCTTTTTGAATCATCATATTGAGAGATGTAATATAATCTTTAGCATTAAAGCAAGCTAAAGAAAAACATAAATGGGGCTTCTCCACATTTCTGATGAGACTTCTGCTGTTCAGAGCCTCATTAGTAACATTGTATGGTAATAATTTGAGAATTATTTGGAGATTCCATATTTTAAAAATAACGATCCTGCAGGAGTACTGTGAAAGGGTGCTCCACAAAAGCAGAAACTCAGCTGGCATTTTCAGTTAAAGACTGTGGGCTTCCCCATGCCTTGTTCCTGGATGTGTAGCAGAGAATCCAGTTCTGCTGCTGATGTTCTCCATTTTATCTAGAGCTATTGAAATCAAGTGTAAGATCCCCAATAACACATATTCATTCCTTTCTCTAGATGATCTTAAATATGCCCTTAGCCAAAATTGTGAAGAATATTTGCCCCATGCTACTTACTTGCCATACACATCTGTAGGTAAATGTGGTGTCTTTTGGTTCTGGTGATCATCTTTTATTTTTTGGCTTCTGCCACATCTTTCTGCATTCCTGTGGAACCAAACTATTCTGAGATTTGTATGGAAATAATTCAGCCTTCCTTGGCACTAATTTGCTGTAACAGCAAAGTCTATTTTGGATTTGTATCTACTGTAGTTAAGAATTCTCAAGTGCCCTATTTTCCAGGGGATCTCAGACAAACCTGTTATCAAAGACCTATGATTGATTTTTTTTGTTGCATTACAACCAAACATTAATTTTCTTCTTTTGTTCCAGAGGGAGAAAGGGGTGTATGTTTTCCAAGTCTTTAAAGATGCTCTCCATCTCCAAGCACTGTGTAAACTGGCATATGTTAAATTTCGAACATCAGTGGAGAAAGCAGCACTGTAATTCACACATTTTGATTTGACAGTTAGGTCGCAAATATGCTAATGTTCAACTTGTTGGTTATTATTGCTGCTCCTTTTCACAAGGGAAAATTAGTATTCGCATTAGAGGATGACTTCTCTGCAAAGAATTACATAAGCTAGGCAGACAGCTCCATTTCTTAGCTTTTTGTGAAAAAAGCCTTTTACTTTTTACTGTATTCCCTGTCTGGGAGAGGTCAGACATTCGTTTGGACAGAAAGGCTTGGAAATTAAACAAGTAGTTCCCTCACTTTAAGTGGAGCCTGAACTCTACCGAAACATTGGCTGTTTCCTCTTTTTTTCTTTAGGGTCTTGCACTGGTGAGTGACTGTTTTAGTGCTGTGCTCATGACCTAGCACGTTCACAATTTTCCTACTGAAGATTTGGGGAAATCTGTGTGTCCTACTGGGATGCTTTTCTATATAAGAAAAGAGGGGATTGCAGTAGTAAGGGACACCTGCTTTGATCAGTACTGTAGGGTGTAATTGGAGAAATGGAGAATTCAGGGGACAGAGAATAATAGAAATGGCAGGAATTCAAAGATCACATTGGTATTATTTTTCAGGAAAATACTGTTGGATTGTGGATCCGCAGTTGGAAGCCTCCTTGCTCCTTGAATTTTCTAGCTTACTGGTATGGACACCAGAAAGATTTATCAACAGCTGTGGGTTTTTAAGTTGGTTTAAAATATTATCCTATAAATTTGGAACACTTAAATAATGGTCCATCCACTTGCCAGCTTGAATTTATAGCTCATGCAAGTTAGCTTGAGAGTTTCTTCCAAATAATGTTTACCAATTAGATTATTACTAATGTTTCTCTTGCACTTCTGCCCTCCATCTCTGTTAGTATGATATGGTCAGCTTCTTGCTAAGTCCTGCTGGAAGTGCAACTAAAACCTTAATTACTGAATCTTTAGTTGCACTTTCTTTCCACAACACTAGAACTGGATTGTAGAAATATACAGAAAATGTGTGGAAGAACATAATTTATTATTGTTTATATTCTGCACTCTTGCAAGTCATTTACCTGTCTTTAGTGAAAATGAGGTTGTGTGGTGTTTATTTCTCTGAGTTTTTTAGTGATAACATGTAACAGTAATGTCTTGCTCTGAACTGGGAAGAAGTTTGCTTCATGAACCTTACACAACTTTTTACAGCCCTCTTCATCTTATGTGGCTCTGGAAATACCTGACAAAACTACAGCACTTTCAAAGCTTCTTTTAATGAACTGATAGGACTTTTTTCTTTCTGTTTCAGGAGCCAGATAAAGCAGTCCCAGCTGAGGTTTCCCACTGCACCCCAGCTTTGTATTTGATCTGCCTAGGCAGCTGCTGGCTGTGCTTTGTGTGATTTGAGGGCTGTACCTGATAAGACTCAACCCTGAGCAGCTCAACCAGGTTCTGTATAGATGAAATAGCTACTGCCTGGCATGGCCATCTTCACAGTCATGTGACAGGGGAAAAAAAACCCCCAAACCCCAAACGCTTCCTTAAAAGAAAATTGACATTGTCTACTTCAAGCTGAACTTCAGCTAGTGTGCGTGTGTATTTTTTTATATATGTATACATACATACATATGTATAAAATAGATGGCTAAGTATTTATATAAATTCCCACTACTGCCTTAGAGCAATGAATCTTTCAAGTGAAAAATTCTGTTGTTTTGTCTATAGTCACTTTGAAGTGAAAGATTTCTTTTGTCTTCTGGCTCTTCAAAGGTGAGTATTGGCAAAGGTAGTGCCTTTAGATCTTTGCTCTAATGAATATAAATAGATAACATAATACATTTAGCCGAGTTTCAGAAGCTGAAATCTAGTTCTCATTGTCACTTAATTGTTTTGTGACTTTTAATTAGACTGTTCAATTGTTTGGTAAAATAAAGGCAATAGTGACTGGCTTCTTGCAAGGGGTTGAATGAATGTTAAGCTTCTGTTAATTAAAAGTAATATTTTGAATTCTAGATATTAGTAATTCAGCAGATTAAGGGATAAAACTTCTGAGAGCTAAGCATTTTTTCTTGTAAAGAGAAGTGTTGATTTCCAAAGCTATGTTAAACTCTCCTCTGTTGTTCAAGATACTCTAACCTATTCATATTTTGGAGGGTGGGGGGATGTGGGGAGGAGTGAATGGAAATTAAAATGAAAATCCAGGAAAGAGTATATTATAAAAAGCAGGTTTCACCTTCCTTCATCTTAAACAGGGACTTTCATTAAGTGACATGATGGGGGAATGGAAAAAAATGAAAATACTGAGAATATAAAACATAAGTAGTATGAAAACATCAAAAATACTTTCAGTAGTGTGCTCTATGTATTTCACATCTGTGTTCTAGTTATTCTAAAACCCTGTATATGTTAATGGAGTACACACAAATAGGAGAGAGGAATGTTGAAGCTTATCCCCTCATTTCTGCTCATTAGCTGACAACATTAACATAAGTATTCTGCTAATGCATAGTTCCTGTTTCTGTAGTTTGTATTTCCATTCTTGAAAATGCTGTGCAGCTTAATTGGAATTCAATGTGCTCAGTGAGGCCGCCTGGTGTTTCGAAAGTGTTCTGAGCTCTTATTGTGGGTGAGATGTCTGCAGGTTTAACCTGCAGGTAGATTGCAGTTAGTGTATGAGAATGTCTGACAGTCTCAGATCTCTTGCTGTATATTGAGTTTGAAACATATTGGGGGAAAGTCAGTTTCTTTTTTTAAAAAACATTTTATTTTATTTACATCTTATTCAGTCACCAGAACATGGATCAGAGTCACAGAACCTTCAGGATCAGAAGGAACCACTGGAGACTGTCCAATCTAACACCCCTGCTCAGTGCAGGGTTACAGACAGCAGGTTGTTCAGGACTGTATTCAGTTTGGGTTTGTGCATCTACACAGATGGAGATTCCACAGTATCTCTGTGCTGGAATTGCTCCAATTCATCTATGCTGTCTGTCTGTGCTGGGGAGTGCAGGGCTGGTCACAGCACCTATGATGTGTATCTACATTGGAAGTATCATCTCCCTCTGCCTGCTGGCTTGGCTCTGCCTAGTGCTTCCTGAATGTTTCAAGGGTGCAGAGTGACTCAATTTTGTTTCCTTGTCCACCAGGATCCCCTAGCCCTTCTCTGCAGAGCTGCTTTCCTTCCACTTGTCCCTCACAGCCTGTGCTGGTGCATGGGGTTATTTCTTCTCAAATACATGGCTTTAAATTTGATTTCCCTGAACTTCGTGAGGTTTCTGCTAGTTTATTTCTCCAGACTGTTGCAGTCCCTTGGAATGGCAGCAAAGCAACATAGCCATCTGGTGTATCAGCCACTCCTCCCCAACATTTATCATCTGCAAGCTTGCTGTTGGCATGCTCTGTTCCATCTTTCAGTTCGTTAATGAAGATGTTAAACAGTACTGGCCCCAGTATCAACCTCAGGGATACATTAGTGATTGTCCTTCAGCCAGGCTTTGAACTGCTGATCACAACAACCATCTGAGCCTGGCAGTTCAACCAGATTTTGATCTACTTTATTGTCCACTTATCTAGTCTGTATTTTGTCAGCGTATCTAAAACAAAGTTATGTGAGACTGTCAGAAGCCTTAATAAGCAAAGATAAATCACATCCGTGACTCTCTTCTCACCCGCTGAGCTCATCACTTTGTTGTGGAAGGCTATCAGGCTGTTCAGGTATGATTCCTGCTCTGTAAGTTTATGTTGACTCATAACCTTTTGTGTGCTTGGAAATAGCTTCCAGGATTATTTGGTGCACCACCTTGCCAGGGTTTTTGAAGTGAGGCCAGTTGGCCTGCAGTTTCTCAGATCTTCCTCTTTCCGTTTCTGGAAGATGACAGTTGCTGTCTTCCAGTCCTCAGGAACCTTCTTCAATCACTATGACCATTCAAAGATCATTGATTGTGGTCTCACAATGACATTGGCCAGCTCCCTCAGCACTTGTGGATACATCCCTTCTCCACTGACACTGCTTTCCCTGCTCCAGACTTTTTTACTGATTTCAAGAACCTGAGATTTCTGAAAGGCAGATCTTTCTGGGAAGGACCATCATGTAGAAGGCATTGAGTACCTCAGCCTTATCTGTGTTGACTGCCTCTATAGAGCCCATTCAATAGGCCCGCACTGCCCCTAATCTTCCTTAAGTTGCTGATATGCCTGTAGAAGCCTTTTACATTGCCTTTTGTGTCCCTCACTGGGTTCAACTTCAGGTGGGCTTTGACGTATCTAACTCCATTACTATGCGTTTGGACAGTGTCTCCGTGTTCTTCTCGGGTCACTTGTCCCTGCTATCTCTTCTTTCCTTTTGATAGACGAGTTTTGTCAGGAACTCCCTGTTCATCTCTGCAGGAGTCCTTTCTGCACATTGGGAGAGACAAATCTTGAGCTTGATCCTTGATCAGTCTTGATCCTCGAACAAAAATCCAACAGCTGCCCCCCTCTTTTTCCTCCAGAGCTGTATTCCACATGGCTCCTCCCAGCAGGTCCCTGAGGGAACCAAAAGTACTCTTTCCTGGAGTGCAGGGTCTTGCTATTCACCTTGTCTCCTCCTTTCTGGATCCTGAACTCCATAACTCATGGTTTCCCCCTTCACACTCCCTGTACTAAGTCTGGCTGGGATGGAATTAATTTCTGTACTTGTGCAGAAAATACCTGTTAAGTGTTGTATTTTGGTCTGGTGACCAAAGTGATGCTGATTACACACCAGCATTTTCACTACTGCTGAACAGTGCTAACACAGTATCAAGGCGTTCTCTGTTTTTCACTCTGCCTGCTGCAGTGAGGAGGTTGGAGGTGGACACAAGGTTGGGACAGCACAGAGGTGGGACAGCTGAGCCCAACTGACCGAAGGGAGATTCCATAATGTTGTTCTCAGCAATAAAACTGGGAATGAGTTTTCTAGGGGTTGCTGTTGCTCAGGGACTTAGTTGGGCATTAGTTGGCTGATGCCAACAATCGCTTTTGCAAATTTTTTCTTTTTGTTGTTCTCCCTTCCCTTTCCCCCCTCCCCATTTTTACCTCAACCTACAATTTTTCTCACTTTTGCTCTTTTTTTAATTCTTTCCCTCAGCGCTCTGCAGAGGGTAGTGAGTGAGCAGCTGTATGGGGCTGAGAGGCGTGTAGGGATTAAATCACAACACCTCTGACTAGTTGTTCTTTCTTTGCGAGAATAAAGTCCAGCAGAACATCTCCCCTTTTTGGCTGGTTGATCACTTGTGTCAGAAAGTCATCATTAATGCACTCCTGAAACATCCTCAGTTACTTATGCTCTCCTGTACTGTCCCTCTACCATATATTGGGGTGATCAAAGCCTGCATGAGCGGGTGCTTGGTAGCAGACATTCACTACAGCATTACCAGTTTTGGTCTAAGCAGTGATTCTGGGCCCATAAGCTGTCAGCTGGCTCATCATTCATCCCCAGGCAGGACTCTTGTCTACTCCCTGCAGTGCTCTTGCTTCAAGGGCAACTCCCTCTCCTCACTATCTCATCCACCCCCTGCAAAAGCTGTGTGAGTTACCCCACCATGTTTCATGGTTTCAGTGAGATTGTAGCCCTGCCAACTGTATGCAGGCCTCCAAGTCCTCGTGTCTGCACACTGAGTGTTGGTGCACCTCTCAAGAGAGGCACTCGGTCATCCTGGCTGCTTGTTGATAACATGACTGATACTATAAAGACCTATCATGACACAGAACACACCAGTTATTGAACCTCAGAACATGTCCTTCAGTGTGTTTCTGCTGTAATGGAGACGAGCTGAAAGGACACGGCGGTGGACAATGAACTGCTCTCAGCTCCCAAGATCCACTCTGCCTATTTAGTACTGGCTCCTAGCAATAGAAAATGATTTGCTCCCCAGGGAGTCAGCAATGATCAGTGCAGTATTGAAAAATGTGCTAAAGGCTGAGAGAGAAAAAATGTGCTCTGACTTCTGGAGGGAAATGTCAAGTGAAAGAACTTGAGGGATAGGGTGTTTGGAGGAAACATGATACTCAAAGGTCAAATGATTGGAAGTAGGTTGAGACTAGCAGATTTGAAAAGAAAGGTGAATGTATTCAAGGTTAGGAAGATAACAGAATATACAGAAATAATAGTAGGACTGGGAAATGCTAATAATATATAATCCTGCAAATGACGAGAAAAGGAAGAAAGGTCAGAAGAAACCAGTACTTTTTAAAAGTATCTATGCTTCATAAATCACGTCAACTGCTCTGTTCTGAGTAATCCTTGACTTCATTTGCTTTGTCCTGGGATGTATGTAGGTTGATGTGATCTGAAATGGAACCAGAGTCATTGTGCTTTCAAGGGCTTGCTTCCCTATACTTTGCTTCAATGGCTTTCTTTCCTGCATCCCTTGGGTGTGATAATGGCATTCTGTGAATCATAACAGCAGTGCAGAGCTTAATTAATGTTTGCAAAACACTTAGATCCTCAGATGAAGTGTGCTATGTGCATTTGGTGCAACATATTATTGCCAATAAGCAGAGGCTATTTTTAATTCCAGCAACAACTAATTTTTGGTGCTTTTTTTAATCACAAGAGCAACCATATGAGGATGGCCAGGAAGGGTTGTGCCAAGGTTCCGTATCTCACTGTCTCAGCTTCAGGAGTAGCAGGTGTTTAAGGAACAGATCTGCACAAAAGACAGAGGCTTTGTCTGGCAAACTGTCCTGGCTTCTAGAAACAAATTTTTAAAGACTTTGTGATCTGAAGGTTACATTCAGTACCTGCCCCTGAAGGGAATTCTTGTCCCTGCCTTTTCAGCCAATGCTTGCTGAGCCAAGGGATTAACCTTGTGTACCTTCTACAGGGTGTTCTTCCCTGACTGAGAAAGAGAAAATAGAGGAAGAAAATAATATTTTTGGTCTTTTTACTTGCAAGCAAATCTCCATCTACCACAATGACAAATATATTTGAGTCACTAGAGGAAAAATTATGTGATATTTGGTACTTTGACATAACTGCTCAAGGAAGAGCTCAGCATATGTCTTTTCAGCCCCCAGAAAAGAATGATTTATTGGTTTAAATTTATCAGAATCTTTAAAACCACAGATTCCTATTTGAGGAGACATAAGTTCTTCATTCTTGTGAGCGAGACAACTGGATGTAGATGCATTAGTTCATACTAATGAGATGTTAAAATCCTGACTTTTATATAAATTAAACTAAAGATCATCAGCTCTATGTGAGGAATTGCTTTGCCTTGCCATTGCCTTACTTTTTCCCTCCCAGCTAACAGACAGTGTTTTATATATCAACTGGCAGCAGTTTTTGGCCTCCAAAACAGAAATATTTGGAAATATAACATATATATATATACAAATACACACATACATACATATACATGTATATTTATATATAAATGAACCATTTTTATGTTCAGTTGGATTATAACTTTCTTAATTTTCTGATTTGCCCAAATGGACTAATTCCTATTTTAAAAACCTTGCCAAGGGAATTCTCTTCCATTTATATGGGGAAACACAGAACTATGTGAAGTTGTGGAAATATTTGTAGAAGTGTGTAATGAAAGGGCCAATAAAAATGTAAATTATCTTAACTGTGTTTATTATATATTTCACCTGGTTCTCTGGCAATGCTGATTTTGATAGCAAGCAGCCGACTAAATATTTTGTAGCATGCTTTAAAAAAATAAATGAATAAACCCATAATATTTGCATTTAATTATCTGCCAGAGAAGGTATCTCTTCCATTTCAAATTAGTCAAGCAGACAGTGTATGTTCACCAAAATCTTTTTAGCTTGGACCTGGATTTTACTCTAGGTGGCAGAATTGCTCTATTTACAGCACACAAAGAACAGAGTAAGAAACAAAAAATGGTTAATGATATATATCTCTCTAGTGTGAATAATTCTTGTTTCCTAAATCAGCTGCCTTATTTTTCCAATAGTGTCAAATGTATCAATAAGCAGGTAGAATTCATAAGCTGTGTTTTTTAAAGGGGAAAAAATAATGAAGTGTTTTCCTTTATGAAAAGTACCTCAATTAGAAGCTGCAGAATTTTTTGTAAAGTATAATTGCTACGACATGCTGATCCTTGAAGCGACTTTGAGGTAACGTGTATGAACTGCTGTGGGTGTACAGTTTCCTAGGAGGGGTTGAGGGAAGAGCTAATCTTTCCAACAGTGCTATGTCAAATTCTTTGCATATGAAGGAATCAAATTCTAACACAAAATGCATGTTAAACAGGGAGATGGGACACTTTAGATACGTTTGTAAGGAAGCTGTTCTTTCAGGCTGAAATATATAAGTGTAAACTGCTCTGTGCATTTTAAGAGCCTAGAAGGATTGAGCCCCTCTGATGGTTACCTAGATAAACACTTTGGCAAAAGCTCCACCCTAGATCCTCTAATTCCAAGAATTTTGAAACATTGGATACAATTTCCTTGTTGGCCAGTGTAATGTATTTTAAGCATAATTTCTTGTATCCTTCTGACTGTGTTTCTGAAATTTAGATTACAGGGGGAAAAAAAGGGGGCAATGAAAGCTTTTAGGAGGAGAGAGGATTAAATTATACTCTTTAGGAGGTCAGATATTTTAAGTCTAGAAAATCTTTCTGGAGCTGTGGAGGGGGGTAGAGAATTCCAAGAATGTTTATGTTCTTTCTTCCCCAGCTTTAGTGATGCTACTTCATCTGTTCAGGATGTGTTTTCATTGCCCATGTTGTTAGGCTCCTTCTCCACCCGGGGTGACTACATTATTGCTACTCCTAAATGAAAACTACTTAGGAAAAAAATCTTCTCAGTGCTTACCATTTGTTCTGGATTTTGTAGCAGGGTTGGTGTTGTGGGAGTTGTAACACTATTTTGTAGTGCTACTCCTGAGACTGATGTTGCCCTTCTTTGCAAGGTGGGGAGTGTTAGCTGGGCACATAAAAGTGAATATTGAAACATGAGGGAAAGAAACATTACCTTTTCTTTCAAAGTTATGCTGCATTTTACCAAAAGCGTTCTACATTTTTAGTGGTTTAAAAAGACAGTAAAGCAATTATAGCATTGGCTTGCAAGCCTCTCCTTAAAGTTGGAGAGAGTGTAATTTTTTTCCTCCTTCTCATAGAAAGTAGAATTCTTGACTACATGCTGTCTTTGGTTTGTGGACCCTCTAGACTTTTTTTTCTTTTCTCTGATTGGCTTGTCACAGTGTAATCTGCTTGTGTTTTGAGTTGAAAGCACCCTTTACTCGTGCTGAGTATAACTTTCCTTCCTGGAGGATCCACTGAAATAAAATGGAGCTGCTTTGCAAATGCAGAGAATATAATTTCTCTATAAGAGTATGAATGCAGTTCTTGCCTGAGCACACCAGAAGCAAGAATCAAAGGTGGAAGGCTCCCATGGCAGTTTATCCATGGATACTTCTGAAGTGTATTTTTTACTTGATTTCACTTCAATCAGCAGTTTGTAAGGCTGTGTGGGAGTATGTAGAGGTATGTCAAACTAACTGATAGTGTGGGGAACATGGGAACACTTATTTCTGCAAGATCATCTGGTCAAGAACCTTGTCACATGTGATGAAAAGGAGAAGAGGGAAGCAATAAGTGAAATACAGAGACAGGCCTGGCAGACAAACATAAAAGGACAAAGACAAGAAGCAAACAAAAAATAATGAGCTATCTGCAAACAAACTGGCATTTTAAAACTGGTAAGGTTGTAAACCTGAGGGTCCAGGATGTTGCAAAGAGTTAGTGGTACTGCCCAGACTGGTGGGGGAATGTGCAGGGGAAGGGAGTCAAAGAGGAACAACGTGGGTATAGACAGAAAGGGATTAAAAAGGTGTTAGTCACGTGTAAAACAAAGCTGGTCAGTATGTTTGTCTGACTGAACCCTACCCTGATCACCACAGTCTGTCTGATTTTCTGATTAGATCATGTCTTAAAGATTCTCTGTTAAATCCCTGTGTGTGAGTGCTGCAAAGACCAGGTGCCAGCTGCTGGGGTGCAGTGTGAATGGATTTGGAGCAGCTGGAGTCAGACTGGGGTTGTGGGCTCCCCTGGCCTGTGATGTCACCCACTGAGCCAGTGGCATTTTGTGCCACTCACGGGAGTGGACAGAGAGGTCTTGTCCCCACCACTGTGGCAGGAGCAGCGAGTGGGGGCTCAGCTGGAGGGGGAGGGTGGGTCAGAGCCTCTGTGCCTGGCACTTGCCACTGCTGTTGGGGTGAGAGTCCCCCCCAGAGCAGGTGTGCCTGGGTGTGCTCATTGCAAACCCCATGCAGGACAAGCTGGCCAGGAGGGGACCTGGGGAGGGCAGGAGGGCCCAGGATGTGGGCAGGGGTGTTGGGCAGACAGAGTGGCTGTGCTGGTACTTGGGGGACGGAGGAAGGTGTGGGCGTGCTCTCACCAGTGACCTCCTGTCTGTACCAGCTGAAGAGGAGGAGGGCACTTGGCTGTCTGGTTTGTGTTTTATGAGCTCTGTAGGTGTTGAAGGCAGCACCTTGTCTGTAGCAGCCTGTGACCTGCCCTGTCAGTGTCTCTGGAGGTGTGTGTACCTTTGCCAGTGGTTGAACCTGCAACTGGAAAAGAAGAAACCACAGCCCTCAGGCTGGGCATAGACATGAGTTCCCATCACTGGGCTGGGCCCCAGGGACCAGGATTGAGTCCTCGGCTGGAGATGCTGGACGTGACTGTTGCTCCCAACATCCCTTAACAAATCTTTTTTGTTAAAGGAAAAATTAGGAGAACCATCCTGTTGAGGTTTTTTTTTTTCCTTTTTTTTTTTAACTGTGAAAAGCAAAAGTATATATAAATAACTAAAATTTTTAATGTAAAAGTTTCAGGAAAGTATGAATACTTGAATTTATAAAAAAGCCATCATTCAGCTTGGCTCAAAGACTCCTAAATATTTTTAAACAGGAATGAAAGAATGCTGTGCCTATTTCTGAGCTTCATCTTTATTTATGTATAAATCCTCAAAGCTTATAACTTTAGTTTTTGTATAGACTATAAAACCAGCATTTTTTTGACTAAAACTTGTGTTAATTTGTACTCTTACTGCTTCCAAAAAAAATAAATCAACTCCATTACCAAATAAAATTGAAGACTGCCTTCAATTGCTCAATTTGTTTGTGGGAAATCTGTCGTATTCACTTTTCAAAACTTTCCAAATTTGATGATATATGTTTTTGGGAATATTTTGACTCTTGAGGGATTTTGGCACTCTGCATGGTAACTAGTGCTACTGCAATGCAACCATTTATCATTAAGGAGTCTTGAAGATCTTCAGCATTAATGCTGCTATGCACTGCTTGATATGACAAGACTGGTGTTTCTATAGATTACTCATACCTTGTTGTCAATGGGAAAGGTCATACAAAACTGAATTTTTCCTAGTGTAATCATATTTCTTAATTCGTAGTTTCTTAAATTTAAACAAAACACTTTCTCCTTGCTATGGGAGAATTGAACTAATCCTCCTTAGGTAGTAACTGCAATTTGCGTGCTGTTCTATTTTGGGAGAATAGGTTTATATTATCACCTCTCTATAAAACTATTCAGAGGTCACCTTTTGTGACATCATTTTTCTTCTACTTGCTCTAGTCACCATGAGGAGATTCTGTTCTCTGTGAAGCAGGAAGCTCTATGCTAATATTGTTTAATGTGCTTTCCACAGGGGTTTGCTATCAAGTAACATAAAGTGATGTTCAGGAGGTGAGGGTTACTACCTTTGTAGCTGTTCCTTGTACAAGAGGAATGTCATACTCTTACATGTTTTTAATGTTAATGAAGCTATCTTACCAAAGGATTTTTACTGTCTTTTATGAATCTATGGTACAAACGGGTTTTGACTCTGCATTTTCTCCTGGAGAACGCATGAGGGAAACCTTAACACCCACCACTTTACCAAGTACTACACACAATTTTATTTATGTGAGCTGCTAGCAGTATTGGTGTCTATTCCACCCTTATTAACACAGCATTAGGTAAAATCATCTTTGCTTCTCTCCGAGATGTCAGTTTGTGCACTTTGACCTTTGTATCAATGTTCCCCTCATTTTCCTTCAGCAATATCCTTTTAGTGTTTTACTACTCAAACACAGTGATTGAAACGTTTTGCCTGCCCTCTCGAAACCAATGTGCTGTGCTGGTGTCTGCCCACCTCGGTGAGCTGCTGTGCTGCTGCAGAGCCTGTCAGGGAAAAGCCTGTGCAGGCATGTCACCAGGAGCTGAAGCTGGCTGCCTGGTGGGGCTGCTGTAGTTTCACTGAGAAAACCTGGAGACAATGTAGTAGTAAATATTTGCTCAAATATTTTGCCTTTTAATCAAAAGAAAGAAGTCAATTTTCAGAGGTTTTTTTTTTATTATTCGGAATTCGGAGCTTTTCTCCGTGGAAAACACATTTTAACAGAAGCACAAGCCATTTTAGGGAATGGTTGTAACATTGTACTTGTATGACCTTCAGAGAAAAGAGAGGTGTGAGAAATCTGTGATTTTGGAACAATGCAGTATAATGATTTATAGGTGGATGATTTTAGGCTTCCAAAGAGCCCTGACAGGCAGAAAAAATAATTTGGAATTGAGTAGTTTTCAAAATATTATCTGAAAATATATAGCCTATGCTGCATCTCAAATCCAGTTATTAAAAGCAAATATTACAACACAGTAAATGCTGAAAATGAAGTAAATGCTGAACCCCCCCCCCCCCCCCCCNAAATACAAAAAAAAACAATATTCCCACCCCCCCCCCCCCCCCCGCTATAATAGGGGTTGATCAGAAAAAAGATAGATCTTTTGGTATTAAAAGGTGTTTCAATGGAGTTTGATGCATGCTGAAACATTGCTTAGATATTAATTGTAATATTTTATCACTGTTGGAGTACATAAAATATGTCCCTAGCTGAAGTTACCTTATACCCTTGCCCTTAAAATGTGCTGTTTATGAGCCATAACTCTCCTTACATTTTGAAGGATGACAGGGTCTGGTCTTTTTCCTGCAGCCACTGGCAATCTGACAAGTCTTTTCTGCATTTGAGCACTCCTGAGAATCAGACAGTTATTCTGCTAGCATTGCCTGTCCTTCTATACAGTGGAGATATTGCCTAGACCCTAATACCTGGTTTGCCTGTGTACTGTTGGCCTGGAGTGTTTCACTGTCTAGAAGAAAAGGGAACAGGTGCTTGTGTCATTACATGCATTTTAAGGGATGGTTTTGTTTTAAAGGGAAGTGCAAGTAGGATTTATCATGTTACAGGGACATATCTTATCAATTTACAACTTTTGTAAGGAAGGTAAAGCTGAGAAAAGCAGCTTCCAGGGGTTAATAATGAACAGAGTTTTAGGGGATAGCTGATTTATTCTTATCCTTATAAGAGAGAGAGGAGCCAAGGGATTTGCTTTAATAGTGCTAGCTGTGATTCCTTGCCTGTTGAAAGATGTCATCTAACTCAGCCTAAGTCCAGTAAGGTGACAGGTTTTTGGGTGAGGAGGAATCACCTTGCAGCGAATAAAGATTCAAACTTCTTCTTCAAAATCTGTGCAGATGCATCATTCATCTATTGTCAAAGAATGATTAATACTAGAACATTATTAATGATTAAAATGGCAAAGATGAGATTGGATGGGTGGCACATGTTGGAAACTGAAGGAACTTGAAGGATTATTGTGTCGACAGGGGATAAGCGAATCCATTTATAGGCTGGACTTTCCAGAGCTGTGGAATTTTTGTTTAGTGGTGGGGGAATTTTTTGGTAATTTTTAAAAAACCTAAGCAGAGATGCTACCTGAAAACTAAGCAACTTTAAAATTTTACTTGTCACAAGATATTTTTCCTGACTGAGAGGAGCATTTGTGCTTGCAGTCTTACTTAACAGAATTGTAATGATGAGTATTTAAAATCCAATTCAAGGGAAAACTACTTCTAAAAAATGAAGTTATGCAATAGACATAGAATGGGGAGAAACAGCAAATTATATGGAGGAAAAAAAGACTATTCCATTTTAAATCATGCTTAGTCTCATAAAACTCTTATCAGAGCAGACTCTCTGGCTGCAGGGAATAGTTTGTGGTTTTTTTCTGCGAACAGCACAAGAATGGGGTTTTAAAGTTTGTTCAAAATGCTAAAATTCTCTCCATCTCATGCTGAAATAGGTTTTTAAGTGTCTCTTGATGTACCTCAATACAAATTCACTTGTATTTTGATAGTTTTTCGCTTTTCTAATGTCTGCTGAGTAATATATATGAATACCTGATGTCTTACTTGAAGAGGCCTATGTTAGTTCTTGAATCAATGTGGGGAAAAACCCCCAAACATTTCTTAATCTGATTACAAAAATAATTTCCATTCACTTCATCTGAACAGATTCTTAAAATACAACATTTATTCATAGTACTTGGAGTAGAAGGATTTTAGACAGCAAAGGAACCTATCTTTGAGGGTTGATTCCCTCATCCTTACATTTTGGAGGAGAAGAGGGTCTGGTCTTCTTTCTGCAGCCACTGGCAATCTGACAAGTCTTTTCTGCATTTGAGCACTCCTGAGAATCAGGCAGTTGCTCTGCTAACATGCTGAGTGTGACTAAGGTTAAGGATGGCTGAACATGTCTCAGGCTCCTCCCTTTCTGGCAATGAGGGTCTGCCTGCTATACTGCAGATATAGATTTACTGTTTTGTTAGTTTTTCTTTTGTTGGTTTTAGGGATTTTCTCTTTTTACATTCTTCCCTGTGTGATGGTTGCTGGAATGGGGAAGGCAAAAGCAGGGGAGATTGAAAGTAGCCCGATGTAAGCCCCAAAACCAGCTTACCTGGCACAGTCACCTCTGGTCTCTCTGTGTCTGTGTGTCAAAAATGAAGCTCCTGAAGCAGCACATGTGGCTGGTCACACAGAGCAGGGGTGTCTGTTCAGTCTGGAGAACAACTTACATCCCCCCCAGAGAGGGTCTGAGTGTCCCTGGAGAGACTCTACAGGTCATATACACAGAGAAGAGAATGTAACAGTTATCAAGAGCAGCTTTGGTGGTTGTAGCTTTGTATTGTTTTTTCAGCGTCACAGTTTTTTTTTCTCCCAGATTCTTTTTCTTTCTTTTAAGGGTCAAATCCTATTAATTCTGAAAGTCACGTGGTGTTTTAGGTATCACCTTCATTCTCATGTGCATATGTCCCTATGTGAGAATCTGCTCACACACATTCTCATGATTTCTAGGTACTATCTTTGAAAATCTTGGGGACTACAAACCTGTATTCATTGCCTTAATCCCAGTATGTACTATCTTACTTCTATAACTGGGAATGCTGTTTAACCTGAAGTTCTTTTTTTTTATCAGTTATGATAACCAAACAAAGAATAATAAGGAGAACACAATATGTGGGTAGGAAAGGGGTCTAACCTGTTCTTCAACCTCCGAAAAAGGCCAAGCAGTCATCTGTGACGGGTTCCTTTTGCGGAGAACTCGGATACCACCACTTGTGGTGAGTTTGTATCCTAGTCATACCTACTCAGTACTAAAATATATTTTAAAGAAATTTTATTCTACTTATTAAGGTACTGCTCTGTCACACTGTGTGAAGAGTATAAATACTCTGGTGGGTACCGGAAGGGAGCAAAAAAACTTATTTCCTTGTTTTTTTCCTACACACTGAAAACTTCCTAAAATTTGTTAATGTGGTGTTTCAGGTTTTTTTCCCTTTTGCTTATTATTTGACATACAATTTTTCTGAAATTAAACTATATTGTCTAAATTGAAAATCCTGTGGTTTTTTAATTATTTGTGAGAAGGGAGGGAATCAACTCCAGGGCTGTGCTCAGCCAGACTCTCGTGTACTCTGTTTATCCATGTGACACCTCAAAATTAACTTGTTGAAAATCAGAGAGAATCAATAACTTTTGGTTTTGATTTAATCTAAGTGGTGTTTACTCACGTGACTCTGAATGGGGAACAAATTTTCCTGAAGATTTTGCACAGCATCTTTCTGAGGGGTGGACAGAGCAGGATTCTGCAGCCAGTGTCACTTTCAAATGACACTGGAATTACCTTATTTCACTCTGTTAGAAAAGCTCAGAGACTGTCACTAGAGCTACTTTTTATTTGGAAAGACTCTTTGGAGTTCAGGACACTGTGCTCCATTATTATTAATTTAAAAAAAAAAAAATTCACTCAGTATAGCCAATTAAAAAAAAAAAAAAGCTTATGCTAAGCATATTAAAGATGGCATTAAACACTGCCTGTAGCAATGTTCCCCAACATTGCTGGCCTGGGGGTAGTGATATTGAATGAGTCATGTGCTGCAGGCATATTGTACTTTGTTCTTCCCTTCAGCTTAAATTCAACTTTTTAATTTCCTCTGCCTGTGAGCACTGTTGGGGGGTACCATGGGCAAGCTGTGCTCATCAGCGGTAGGGACGCAGGGCTGGCCTACGGTGCATCTCCCTTTGCTGCCTCTTATCTGTCACTTTTGTGCTACTCATTATGGACTTATTCCCAGAGTTAACCAAATTCCATGAAAACTTTCATAAACTGAAAGCTAAGCTGGCAGAGAAGTATGTGGATGTGCAAGATCTTTGTATAATGATGTTACTAATGCGTACAAGTGGGCACAATTATGCTTTCCCATGCAATTTTAATGTCCTAATAACATCCCAGGAAATTAAGCAAACATACTCCTGTTCCCTGAAAATACTGGGGTATTTAGTTCAATAACATATTAAACTGTTCATATTCTGAGTTGGCATTTTTACGATGTTAAATTCTGATTTACACTTCATTTCTCTAAACAATCTCTAGATCAAAAGATGGATTTTTTGCCTTTTTTGTCTCATATAGGTGTTGCACATTAACACTGCACACTAACTGTGAGTTAAGTGATCAGTTCTAAATTGTTGGTTTTCATCCACATTAAAAAATTACAGCCTTTTTTCACAGCACAGCTTTTCTTCCTCATGAGTTGCTGAGGCAGGTTAATGTAAGAACCTGTATCACCTTAACTGTCTCACCATAATTTTGTTTAGTTTAATATTTACATAGATCAAAATATCCAATTTTTCTCAGGTTCTTTGCTTTATGAGAACCCCAAACTAACCCAGCATGACTCTTCATAGATGGAGAGAACAATAAATGTTGTTGATAAAACGAGAAAGGAATTTGACACACTGATGCAAGAACATGGAAATGTTTCTATCATGAACTCATTGGAAAGCTCATGTCACATTAATGTATGCCATCATTTACATGCTGTATTGGGTAAACTTGGAGCTACTATGACTTTTACTCATTTTACAGGCAAAAATCTGCTTCCCAAGAAAAATGTTATGGAATTGGTTGCGTCTGTGATACTTGAGGCCAGATCAGATGTCACGTCTGGACTAAATGATATCTTACAAATGTTAATCTAATTAAACCCCAGATAGTGGAAAAGAAATTCCATGCAATTTTTATTATTTAATCTTAAAGCCAAATTTCAAGGCTGCCTCCATGAGCTTTATTTAATTATTTTCTCTATTCACTAGAGAGTTGGTTGAGATAGGAACAAACTTAGGCATGAAAAGTACATCCTAGGTCCTGAAGTTTTTAGGCAGGGATTTAAATATATAGCTATCTCTATATCCCTATCTGCATAGAATTTCCAATTTGTATCGTCCTTAATGCTGTATCTTGTTTTCCAAACAACTGTAACATGTGGGTTTTTTTTTACATGCACTAAGTGAAGTAGTTGTGCCCAAATTGTCTCTGTGGCAATTTATACAAGTATGCAATTATTATTTTAAATGCTGGTAAGTAAGTCTCAATCATGTTGGAGTACAAACACAAAACAATAATTAGTCCTCATCTCAGAGATGCTCTGTGTTAAAAAGACCTGATGGAGGTACGAGGAAAGGAAGCAGCATAGTGGTGGCAACTGTCCATGTTAATGTCATGAATATCTAAATGATAGGATTTATTAAAGTTTTGCTGAACCAAAAGTCAAGAGAAGGCAGCAGATGTGTGTGGTGTCCTGCTCTTCTGTATCCAGTTAGGAGAGTTCTAAATACGCTATGGTCATGAAGATAAACATTTTGATGATGAGGTGCATAAATGTGATGAGGGAAGGAGGACAGCGTTCCCTGGTGCTGGGCTGTCTGTGTTTATGGCAGTTATGTGTTCATACAGGAGTGCACTGTTGTTTTACAGAGCTGCTTCCCCACCTGAAGAGACAGGGCTGGACACACCTGGGGAGTCTGAACCTACCAGAGTGTGGCCACAAATCTTGCACAGTCAAACCTATTGGACCACAGAAACCAGTAGGACAGATGGTGTGAGCTAGGAACTACAGATGCTGTTGAAACAGTATCTTATCACTCTTTATGATTTTTGGACACTCTCACAAACACGTCTTGGGACACTTAGATCCTGGCCAGCCATGTATCCTCACATGATGGACATCATCTTACTGAAGGCCAGCAGTAACCATTTCCCCTAACCTTGGAATTTCACTGCTTTACTTGGGAAAATAACATTGTATTTCACTTGAAAATGAACTGAATGCCTTCCTGTAAACCTACTACAGAAAGGACTATTTCTGCCTATATTTGGAAATGGCAACGCAGAGTAGGAAGTGGTGTTGCCCTGGAAAGGTGAAGGTTTCAGTTTAAAAGCAAAGCACTTTTGCCAATACAGCTGGTGTAAAACAGGCTTGGATTTCTAGATGTTTGCAAACCTAGGGCCTGCCAGCTGCCAGTGCTTCCCAGATAGTGTTGTATGTTCTGATACATGGTTTGGCAAAGGCATAAGCTTTTTCTGTATAAGAGGTCTAACTGGAAACCGCTATCATCAGCATTGTAGGAGAGAATTATTTATATTACATAGTAATTTATATGTTATGAATATTATGCAAGATAAAACTGTTTTATTCCTATAAAAAAATTCAATATATATGCACATGCACATGCTTGTCAGTGCAATGCTATTAATTATAGGCCAACTGCGACTGATCTGACAACCTTATACTATTCTCAGGTGTAACACTTCATGTGTTCTGATGATGTGCATTTCTGCAGTAATGTCCGTGTTTCTTTTGAGAATGCCTCTCAGAGCTCTGTAAGAGAGTTTACAGATTCTGAACTTACACTGCCCTATTGCAAAAGATCATCATTAATTTTTAGGGAATAATTCAAATAAAGCTTGCAAAAATCTCGGCATACCTATGTTATTATGACTGCATAGCTGCAAAAAAACCCGTCATAAAATCAACAGATAAAATTTTGAACAGGAGATAGGCATTTATAATTCCTTTGAATGCAGTGAGTTTTGAAAATAGGCTGCAGCACAATTCAGTTAGTGACCTAATTTTCAGGACTGTTGAAGTTAAGGCTTCTCTTCTGTTACTGAGAATGAAAGTTCTATATCACTAAGATGCTTGCAGTTTCATGACAAGAATCTTTGTGAGGAGAAAATGGTTAACTGATTTTCATCTGATCAAGATGAAGCTGATGTGAAATCTTTGCTATAAGCAGTTCCCGTGGAGGTGATGAGCTGCTAGATGAAGGGTTTATACCGGTGTTATTTTTGCACCTTCACTTGTGTATTATGTATATGTGATATAAAAGGGACTTGAACGCTTTCTTTGTTTCTTTCTCTCTGCCTAGAGGAGCTTGCAAGCTTAATGTTTGGTGCATGCCAGAGAGTCTCCAGCTCTGATGACTCTCTATTCACAGAGAATCCAAGGGATGTCTCCCAAAGACTCTGTCTAAGTTGATGTTGTTGCCTGCACAAAACCAGCTGAAGATTTTTTTCTTGTTGTTCATGAAAGGAATGCCTATCTTTTTGCCTATGCTTTCTGTTGAATCTGAGATTATCTCTGAAATGATCTTTATGTATCTTGATTGAATAACCACATTCACAGCTTGGGGAGTATGCAGAGGCAAATTCTTGTAAACAGTAGTCAGAAAAAGAAAACAGACATACCCAGATGGGCTGTGATTTCTAGCACTACAGTCAAGCACAATGAACATGCAGATCAAAAATAAGTATGGCTTGTAGCTGTTTATGGAAATACAGCTAGGAAGAAGCTGTGAGGAGCAAGGTTTGGAGATAAAAATATGTAGTAATCTAACACAAAAATGTCTTGGGGACAATAGGTATTCCCTGCTTCCAAAAATGCTTTTCTCTTCTTTTAATCAAATATTTTGTGAAAAAAATAGCTTACCTTGGAGCAGTGGTATGTTGTGATATGCCTCAGTGCGAAGAAAATCTGGGAAGGGTTAAGGCAACTTCTCCAGATGGAGTTGAGGGAGTATCTTGTGTCTGATCAAGAAATGATCAAAGGGAAATGATTTCTAGAGATGTGAGCTTTACTTTTCTCTACTACTAAGATAAAGAATGCCTATATTGTCTAGTTTCCGAGAAAAATAAGTCTGGATGTGTTGTTAAAATAGATTTCGCTAGTGTTCACTGATCTTATTGATCTTTTTAGATAGCCTCACACGCTGTACAGAGTAATGGTAGAAACAGCCTTCAGCGAAAGCTAGAAGAGACCATCTGAAATGATGGAGGGAGAAGTTGTACCTGTACTTTATGGAATAAACTTCCCTTTTACCAAAGTCCTGCCCTACACGATTGCTGCCCATGATAACTGACTATGTTATTGTTTAATCAGCTTTCTCAATGGGATCTGTGAAGTGCAGAATGACATTTTATAGATTTGTGGGAAGGGGGAAAAAAGTTACTTAATATTTTTGAGCATTTCACTTTAGGTCCTTGCTCAGGACAAGAGAAACTTAGTTCTCTACTTAGGCAGAGATCTCCCAGGTTTCATCAAATTCTTGATTTACATCAATGGAACTGTTGCAATTAGTATTTTTCTGAGTCCTGACCAGAACAGCTTTCAAAAAGTCAACAAAACGGTAGTGAGTGCTTTGTGTGTGTGTTTTTCTGTGAATGTAAAAATGTTAGATTTCAGAAGTTTTCAAACTGGCTGATGCTGATATTGTAGTGGGTCTGGCAAACATTTAGGAAATACTTCCTTTAGTGACAAGACTGTCTGCAGCTGTGAGCTAGGACTGGGAAATTATCTCTGTCCTTGAGTTGCAATTTTCTCTTGCCATCTATTTATTCTGTTTGTTACTCAATGCTTCCATCTTTAAGGTGGCTTTAGTATCTCTTGTACTGGATGTTTTGAAGGCTGGCACATATATACTGCCTTGAGCCTTTCAGATCCACAGCAAAAAGGAATTGCAAAGGTTACTGGTTTTGCTGTTTGCTGGCAATCTGTATTCCTAAGGGTTAATACGAAAATAACTTTAGCTTAGCACAGTTGTCAGCCAATTTAAGGTGAAGATTTCAGAGATTAGTTCTGACAATCCTGTGGAACACACCATATGTCATCTTTTGAAAACGGAAGACAGTATTCCTTCTGGTCTTTGTTGAGAACTTAATGAGGTTAGAGAAATGTCCTCTGTCTTTTACAAGACACAAGGGTAGAAGGCCTTGATTTGAAAAATGCTGATCAACAATGTCTCTTTAGTGAGAAAACAAATTGAATTATGCTGCTGGTTTTGTTTCTATGGTGCCGCTCAAAAACAGTTTCATCACAAATGATTTAATTGTAATTGTTCATAAACCCCACAATTTGTTACAAGCCAGAGTGGAATCCAGTAGGGATGACTGATTGTTAGTTTTGAGTTTGCTTACTCCATTTTAGGATATCTAACCCTGACGGGACAGACTAATAGCTGTAACAAAGGTGCAGGAGCTCTCAGCTGCAGAGCTGTTTCTGGTTGGGGATCACTGGAGGAATGAGCCACGATCTTCCTCTCACTGAAAGAACTGACATTGAAGCATCCCTCAGGCCAATTACACTGTGATGATGTTTTCATTGTTTCACTGCTTCAGGTATAACGAAGGTTGTTGCTATGACAGAAAAGTAGTCTTTATTATGAGAAAAGAGACTGGAAATAAATTGTGCATCCAGCTGCCTTGCTGGCTCTGTATTTTGCTATCTGGGTCTCTGAAATGACAACTCTAAAGCTACCTGGTTGCTGCGCTACCTGCTCTGATCATTTTGGATATGTGTATCTCTTTCACCTACCAAAAAGTTAGCCAAAAATATTTCTAAGTAAAGTTTTAAATATTAGAAAATCCCGAAAAATCAGTCTTTAGTGTTTGACTATTTTTCTTATGTACTTAATATTCTGCCAATTAAATTGGACTAAAATACTTGTATTTTGTATCTATGTCTAGCAAGTCACAGTTGAGAAGTACTTGTAGACCTTTTCCTTCCTTTTAAAATAAAAATTTCCTCATTTTAAACAAAAACCATCCACAATTTCTGCTGTTCATTTGATATTTTCTTTTTAAATCAAACTTAAATTTGGAAATATAGGATTTAGGGATGATGCTAGGTCCTTTTTAATTTAAAACTAAACCATAAAAATAAAGGTGAGCTCGTAACTTATTTTTTCTTTCCCTTTTTAAAGTATTTCAAGCAACAGAAACGAGAAATGTGTCATAAATGAAACCAACATGATGTTAGAAATAAAGTACTTTTTTGAGACTGTTGGATCTGGATCAAGAGATTGGATCTTCTTCTGACTTTGCTATTGATTTCCTAGGTGATGGTGTTTAACTTCTCTGTATGTTTGTGCAGTAGCTCATATCTTATAAGATTTTCTCATACTTTGCATCCATATTTTTTTATTAACTGACATGCAGAGGGAGGAGAAAACTAAATAAAGTGCAAAGGGAGACACTGACTCCTTACTTATCCAAATGCTATCAAACTATGAGAAAACTTGCTTTCTGGAAAGAGTAATAACCTGCGGAGTACAACACTGATAAATGCAAATGGATTGAAGCCTGTGTATATTTAAGATGAATGATCAAAAGAGCCAAGTGGCACAAAGCAGAAATGGGATGAGAAACAGCAGTAATAATGAAGGCAATTAGTTTACTTTCTCTGAGAGAACAAGATGCTTGCTGCCAACTAAACATCAAATTGCCTGGCAGCTGGGCAGGGTGCATGAAGGGGCAGGAGCAGAGTGGTGAATTGGCAGTGGTTATTCTTTCTCTCTTTCCCAAAGAGGTTCTGGGCCTGGAGCAGACGGGGGAAGCACGCTCCTTCCTGCAGAAGCAGGGCTGACCTGCCTTCCAGGACAGAGGGGACCTGTGCTGGTGAGCTGAAACTTGCTGCAGGTGGCTCTTCCCTGGAGGTTCTCATGGACGTGCCTGCAGCCCAGATCCTGGGAATGAATTAGTACTTTCCTAAAAGCCAGAATATCAGGATGCCTTTAAGTCTGATGAGATGACTTCTTGACAAGGTGAATGAGATGGGGAGGGTTGGGTGAGCAGGGATGGATGTCTTCCAGAATATGAGATTTGAATGTCTGATTTCTACATTGAAAATGTAGCTCAAGGTGATGGCTCAGTCTGCCTGTGATGTGAAACACAAAGTAAGAAACAGCGATGTGCCTGCTGAACTGAGAAAGATAGAAGGCTAGAAATGGTGCCCTGGGGCTGTTGGCCTGTAGGAATGGATTACTAGTAGTTGAATATCAATGGAATGTAAATTCTGCAATGAAACCATCCTTGGACAACTTTGTAGAAGATACATTTGGGTCTTAAAAGGCAACTAAACTAAGAACGAGTCATCCTCTCATATTCCAGAACCTAGCCCGTGATGGAAACTCTTTTCATTGAGCAAAGCCAATATGAGTAGTTTATTTTTTGCTGATAGTAAACTATGAGAGCAAGATACATTTGGGTTTTTTTAAACAAATATTATTTACCATATCTTTGCTATGTAATCACTCATTAATTCAGACAGTGCAAGGCCTTCCTAGCCTGGTTTTAGGAGTCTCAAGTAAATGAGGTACCTAAGACTGCTTAACAAAAACCTTTTCTTATGGGGAATTATTATCCAAATTAAAAATACTTCTATGTACATTTTGTACAGAAAAAGCAGGAACAGAGAGATGAGCCTTTGCTTTCACAGCATGTGTATGATTTATCAGGCATTGCATTCTTTCCCTGGGGAAAGGTAGGTCAGTTAAAGCATGCAGTGGGGGATGTAAGGTGCTTTTTATGGGGTTGCCTTTTTTTTCCCTCCTGTTACCTGAGATGTTTTGTACACATATGTCAACATAGTTTTTGTTAAGACTACTTTAGAATTAGCACTATTAAAATAAACTATTGGGTTTAAAATTTCTGTGTTGCTAGGATGAGTTCTCTGTTGTGGTAAAAAATTATAAATTATTTTCACAGAAAAGACTAATGCATGAAAATACTTGTTACTGTGAGAGACGACAGTTCTATGGTATTATATTTCGAAAAGCTGCCAAAAAAATACTGTATGAATAACTAGCAATGCTCTGAAATGTCTAGTGCTGTGCCTGCAAATTGCTCCTTGGCATGAAATGTGTTTTGCAGCTGTTATAAAGGTACATCAAAGACTGGGCTGGGGGAAAATTCAAACTGGCAGGCAAAGAAAAAAGTCCTGGGTGCAAATAGTTGATCTGCCCAGAGTGAGATGAAGCCAAATATTGTTTGTTCTGCATTGTCTGACAGAAGCATTGAGCAAAAAGTACACGCAGGCCAAATTCGCTGCTTGCATAAACGAGCTGAATGTCACTGGAGTCATCTGTTTGCACCAACAGTGAATTTGCCTTCCAGGTTTTAAATGATTCCTACATTCTTTAATGTCAGAACATAAAACAATGCTCATTACAGGGTCTAAATTAACTAATTATGCAAGTTTCCTGTTTCTTGCTGCAGAGGTGGGAGGAAGGCTCCTTGTACTACTGAGGAACCTTCTGCCCTGGTTTCTACCACTTGGATCTGGCACAGGGAGGTTCTCTGTGAAGCTGTGCAAGGAGAGATGGATATAAAGGCTCAGGGTCCTTGCCCAAATGCAAAGAGATTCCCCAGGCAAGGCCCATGGGGGTGTCAATCTGGAGAAGACAAATAAGCTGTGAGGCTGCAGCAGGGGAGGTGAGGAAATGTTTTTATTCCCTCTCTTGACTGGGTCAGACTTGGGGCCCTTGGCTGTTGCTTCTCCCTACTTGTGCATATGCCACAGCCCTTAGCTCTGCACTGTCTGTTCAGATCAGTCCTAAGGATATTTTGAATGGACTGCTCTAAGGCCTGCCTTAATTTTGCTTTTCTTTAGCCCTCTTGGGTTGGTGGATGGGTAGTGTTGGGAGCTTACATGGGGGCTCAGTGAGGGGCCAGTCAGAATTTTTGTTGCTGCCACCCATGTCAGCCTTCCCTCCCTCCCATGCTCTTGCCCTGTCATCCTGCAAGCAGAGGAGGTGAAAAACCAGGGAAATCACTTCTAAGTAGCTAATACTCTGCAAGATGCATCCTGACACAAGGGACACGATCCTCACCATGTCTAGAAATGTGATGGTAATTGAAATCTGGTTTATTTTTCAAATCCCTAAGTATTAATACTAACACATTAACTTAATTTACAAGCAAAGAGAATAGTTTTGCCTGATAACAATGGTGTAACATACCATCCACATCTGTTAGTAAGGTCCTCTGGGAGCTTCTCTCTATTTAACTCTCTCTGTAATGATCTTGCTTTCATTGTTGTTGGGTTTTGTGTAATTACTCATCTTACAACAAGTGCAGAAATTAGTTTGGTTTTTTTAAATTTTATTTTAATGGTTCTGCTTTAAGCGACTTGATGTTCTTGAAGGACTGATTGTTTAAAAAAAAATAATATCACAACCCCTTCCTTCCCCAAAACAATGAAACTCTTTAGCGGGGACAAATTGCATTGAGAGTTTGTTTGTTTATTTTCCATCTGGCCATTTCCAGAAGAATGTAATTCTTGTTACTTTTGAACATAGTCTGTTTTCCACAGATTTTAAAAAATATATACAATTCTGTGTTTAGCACAGGCACAGTGAAACATTTTGCTTCAGAAAAGTAATTCATAGTTCAAATGTTTTTGGATGATTCCACTTAATCTTCTTCTTATCAGCTTCCTCATGGGAACTAGATGTAACTCATGAGCTGAATTGCCTTGCTTTACTCTGTCTTCCATGTCATCATGGCCTGCAGGAGAGAAAACCAATAAGAATAAATATTGGAAAATCCTATGATACTAGAACAACCTCTTTTTTCTCATTAGCTTTACTCTGTTTCTTAACCTTTTATTATTTCTTTTATTGAATATTGGTGTACTCTGTGCTTTATAAAACATATGACAAAGACTATGCTGTGGGGCCCCTATAAAATACCTGACTGAAAATGCAGGATGAATGAAGCTTAGTGAAAGATCATGGGCTTAGTCGCCCACATTCACATGTTTCTGCAAGGTGAGTTTCTAGGAAGTGTTTGAACAACAAGTAATCGTTCAATAACTGCAGAGTGCTAATGAGGGGGACAGCAGTTTTTGCTTTGCCTGGCAACAAAAATTTAAGCTCCTAAGTGAACACTTGGCATTGGGGCAGAAATAGTCATTTTATTTGAAACTGATTCTGTATATAGTTAATATGTTTGTTCTAAGGATTTAGCTGCAGTAAAAGGCATAAATTATTTGGCAGATGAGGAGCATTTGCAACGTTAAATAGTGAAGGTTAATGTGCCAAAGTTGATTCCCATGTCAATGCTGCCCTGGAAAAACGAAAACTTACTTGTGGAACCTGGAATAGGGCTTTGAGAAACAGGCAATTATCCTTTGACAATTGGGATGGATCCCCATCCAGAACCAGTGTGGAACACACGCATGCCGCTGATATGAACTACTATGATGCTTCCCTGAAGGGAGCTGTAGCTTTTTATTTAGGAATGGCACAGAGACAGATATCTCAGCAATGCCTGAGTAAACAAGAGACTTAAGAGATGGGATGAAAAAGTTGGTTATATGAACTTTGGCGTAGCAGCTTCCTTTACTGTCACAGAATTTCTGTTTATGATCATATTTTAGGCCTCAAATTTTTGTATATAAATGAAGATAAAATTAATTCTATACTTCACCTGCAGCTACTATGAGGAAAACAATTTGAAAGACTGAAGTGATCCATTTATTAATAAGTGTTGTATGTTAGAAATGACTCATGATGAACACAGCCACTAGGAAAAACTAAAGCCCTCCATTTACTAGTCTATTTCTGCACAATTTTGTTTTTGCACGTAAATTAGAAGGAGACAGTCCTACCACTGGTTTCTAAATGGCACTTTTTATTCCATATGTATAGACTTCCAAGCTTACTAATAACCTCTTGAGTTTGAACTGGTTTGGATCAGGCCCTTAATGTGATCTACATTAAAGCAAGTAGATATAAAACTATGTGGAACAATAATACTTTGAAAACCCTGTTGTTTGTCAGTAGGTCACTTCTTGAGCTATATATCTTGATTTTCAGACCACTACAGTCAAGATATATATTTTTTTTTTCTACAAGCTACCGTCAAATCAGCTATATTTCCCAACTGTTTTTTTACTGCAAAATGATATAAGAAAGAGCTTTAAATTTCTGTTATTGGAGACAAAGGCAGAACTGCTGGGAAGAGGAAAGGAGGCAACCAGAATTTCACATAGAAATCAACTTGATAAATAATGGAAAACTCTGAGACTTTGAGCACTATATTTTCTGAATTGAATCTTTCTGGAGGTTGTTCATTTTACTCGGTTTTGTTTTAAAAGTAATGCTGTAAATTTTGGGAGAAACTGGAGGCATAGCTTCCAGATTAATGGTATTTTGTGAGGAAGGCGCATTCTATTTAATATGTGTAGTTGGATTTTTCTAAAGCAATTCAATATAAATACCTTGTAGATCTAGGTCTTAAAGTTTCAGTTCCATCTGCATTGACTGCTTTAGTAGATCTTTGGATAAATGTCTAAAGAGCTTGGAAGGCAGAATAAGTATTTGATCCACCAAAATCTTCGGCTTTCTCCCAGAAAAAGATCAAGAGCAAATATTATTTTTACTGCTGCTTTCACATGTATGAATATTACCGAAAAGACAGCTATAATAATGCTCAAGGAGAATGGGTGTCGCATCTATTATACAAGTATTATAATGTTTCTAAACCAGATAAAAATAATGTTCTCAATAGACACTACAAAATGAACTCCAATCTAATTGCTCTCAACGCTATATTAAATCACTCCCATTTGCACCTTGCTAATGATTTCAGATGTTCAAACAAGCCATTTTTAAACTGATCAAAGTCTATTGCGGTTCTAACACTGATTCATTTCACCATCTAATCAGGTCTCCGACAAATTCCTGAGTACTCATTCTGTTGGAAGTAATTTGCAAGTGGTAATACTCAGGGTATTATGAATTGGTGCAACATCCAGCTGCTTGGTAAGAGACACAGCAAAAAACTGTGTTTAGAAGAGCATAAAGGATAAGCTCACTTGGCCAAACTCATTGTTCATGCTATGACAAAAGAGCAGACTTTGCATGTATACTTGAATGTGGCTTTGCACCTGGTTCTCAATGTTTTTTGTAAATGTATAGCTCTTACAGTATCTCAGGATATGAATGCCTTCGGCATTCTTGTTCTTTAGTGATTGCCCCCACCAAGGCTTCTTCAGAGGAGGGTCGAGATGAGGCAAACATTTCTCTGGCACTGTACATATGTATGACAGGTGTATGAAGATGTATGACAGGTGTATGAAGGGGTATGAAAGTCTAGCTTAATTGGACAGGAAGCAGTTTCTGTGTTTGCGTACTACAGGCCTTCTAAGGCTATTACTAACTAAAATTCTTTTGGGCTTCCACCATTCTTTGTGCCAGAACCTCACAGCTCCCATGTATTTTTCCAAATATTGTATTTACATAGAATTCCCAGTAAGTTCATTCTCACCCTGCCTCTAAGTTGTGCTCAGACTGTGTTTTACAAAGCAGTGTCTTGGACAACAGCTTGGGTCTTGCAATGTGTTCCTAAAGGAACGTTTATTTGCTCCTTCATCTAAATGGACTGGCCAGAGATTGACTCAGATGTGTCTTTTTAATAAAAACAGGGCATTAGTTTGTATACAGTAAAACCCTGTAAATTTGACCACAGAGTTAACTATAATTGTAAGGCACTGGTAACCTTCAGTTTGTACTGTCATTTCATCACCTCTTTGTCTTTCACTTTGAATTTCCTCCCACAGAAGGCTGTTTAGCCATGCATATTGAGGAATTTGCAGAATTAAGTTGGACAATGTTGAACAGATTAATGATTTTCCAAGAATTTGATACTGCTATTTTTCCAAGGAAGATTAAAGTATGCTTTTATTTAAAGTTAGAAATAATTGCTTTTCATATCAATTTTGCTGGTTTTATTGAAAATGAAATTTCCAGCATTTTAATGGGTCCAAAATAAAGATCTGCTTATTGTACTTAGCTGTCCTTTGTAAGTTTGTAGTAGAGACTCTACTGATGCCAGAGCTGATCTGACATCTGCAAAGTGGTGTTTGCTAGCCTGCCACTTCTGCTCAGGAAATACTAATCAATTGGACTAGAGCCACTCAGGATGCTTACATGCAAAAATTCTGTCTGTTCTTCATCAATTGTTAATTAAACAGACAAAATTCTGTCCATAGTTAAGGTCAGACATTCTGCTAGCTAATGACTTGCATGCATTGACTGAAACACTGCAGAACCTTTCCCACAGTGATCTTTTTAAAATACTTAAAATTGAGAGGAGATTGCTAACTAGATAATAATGGTCTTTGCACATCAAATTAAGTCCAAATATGCCATGTTGTTGGCTTTGATTTAGGAATGATTTAAAGTTCAAGCTTCATAAAATAACACACCTCCAATCTGAATAACTCAGAGAACTTTGCAGGTACAAATGATTTGGATAGAAATAAACTTCTGCTGGGGAGGATTTAAAACAGGAAATGTGTTTAAAAAGGAAACAAAAATAACAGCAAATGGACTCTAATTCTGTTGTAACAGTTGACAAGGGAAAGTGTCTTATGAAGAGTACAGAAAATTGCATGAAAAACCAGTGGAATTGTGAGGATTTTTCATATCTGTAAGTCAGGACCACTGCCCACCTTCATCCTGGTTCCCACCTGCACATGCGTTTTGAGACAGTCCCCTCACACTGGCAGAAGGTAGCAACCAGGGCAGAGACTTTCACACTGATCTTGTGAAAGTTATCCTGTAAAATTAGAGAGGGTACCACTCCTTGTCTACTTTGCCTCTGGGTCTTGGATCTAATGGGCAGACTCCTGGTGTTGGTAAGGATTTGCTAGACTTGCACTAAAACCAGATACAAGATTAGAGCACAGCCTGTGCCAAGGGCCTGAGCCAGAGGAGTAAAATTTTACTGGGGATGTGGCTGGATCTTGATCATCAGCTATAGGGGCAAAGCTATGAGTTACCATTTATGACCTGCTTAAAAGGAGGTTTTAAGGCTTCCTGTAGAGTGAAAAATTTGGAGCTGTCTGTATTTAAATTTGTCATCTGGAGAAAAAGGTTTACTCTCTCCTTCAAGAGCAAAAATTCTTCAGCTTTAACTTTAGTCTTTTACCTTGCCTGACAGTAGAGGGTGACTAGAAGACTCCTAACATTTGAAAGTTGCATTTGCCCAGCACCTTTGCTCCAATGTACTCAACTGGGAGCACCAAATAGCGGACCAGTCTGGATGTACATATATTCCCTTTCATTGAAGCACTGGGAATAATTATCTTGAATAGATAGTGTAATTTCATTAAAGAATTAATAGTGCTCAAAACAGCTAAAAGATATTTTGAGGATCTTTCAACCTAGTACTTTGCCATCAAGTTCCATCTTAGCCCTTGCACAAATGCTTCCTACCAAAAATTATGTTGAAGGGAAGCTGATATTTAACAAGAAATGTTATGAAAAAATATCTGTATTGTGAAATGGAGCAAAAGAAATTAGTACCAGATTTCCAACTTTACCCACAACATTTTGGCAGATTTCACAGTCATTTTCCGTAGCTGGACTACTTTCTCAAAGAACAGAGATAAAAGATACCTGAGAAAGAGTTGATATATAGTGCAGGCTTAAATAACATTTAATTTTCAAATCTAGAAATGAAAGAACTACAGATTTGTTGTAAATTAACTGGTGACATAACTGAAAATACAGCTACAAATTCACATGTATTTAAAATACTTTATTTGCTGTTACAAGCATAGTGAAATATTGAAGCCTTTGATGAACAGAAGTAGGCTGTGTTTTGTTTTTTTTTAAATGATTAATGCAGTGCCCCATTGATAAGTGATGTGATTGCTATCTTTCCTATAGTCTGGCTTTTCTAGCCATAAAATCTCAAATATTTACACTTAAAATGAAATAAATTTGACTCTTGGCAACAGATGGGCTGCACGGATGCAGAATAGTGTACTAGCTGTAGTTCCAGTCACAAAATGGTTTTATGGACAAGCTACCCTAAGCCTATTATGAGAAGAGCTACAGCAAGTTGTTATGGTAACTGGAGCTGTACAGTAACAGGGTAGGATTAAATACTTGATTTTTTTCCCCCCACGTGTACTTCTGTGAAGCATTGTTTTCCACATACAAGAAAGAAAAAACATTTCAGAAGAAAATTAATGAAAAATAGCCTAGTTGAATGTTTGGATAAATTGGCTGTGGTACTTTCATGAAATGCCTTTACCCTCACAAATGACGGATCCTGTCTCCTTTCAGGCAGAGATGAATATATTTACTCCACTGAAAGTCAATGTTTGTTTTGATTGGATGCTTTTTAGTACAGTGCCGCTTTTTGCTGTTCCAGTTTTATTACTGCTGGTATGGTGATACTCTTTCCATAGTTTTGCTTAGAGGGTGTTTGCATCACGAAATTTTATGTCTCTGGGAAATCATGTTTATGTTGCCATACTGCTGCAACGGGGACCTGGAAGCTGGAAGGACTCAGAAAAGTGGTGGGCAAGATGGTTGGGATTGTGGCTGTCCTTCTTCCAAAGCCTGTGGCAATCATGTGGCACCTATTCTTTGTGAATTTATTGTGAATTTCCTATGATAAGGATATTTTTCTTTCATAGCTTAAAACCTGCTTGAACCATGTTTAACAGGTACATAAATGTATGTTTCTATGATAATTTTCAGTACAAGTCATTTATTTGACTCCAGCTTTTGTGTGTGTGTAAGACTGCTTGTCACTCTCATGCCAGTTGGATTTCTTTCATATATATTTATGTACTATTTTTGAGGAAGATGCATTTTTTTTTCAGCAGTATATCACAGTGTTTGATAAGTTCTTAGTATGTTCTTTGTCTTATGAGAAGTCTGGTTGCTTTTGTTTCATGAAGTATCTTTTAAAATTCCTTTTGCAGATTAAATATGTTAACAAACCCTGTAACACTTTTATCAGAATTCTGACTCTGACTATCTGAGGCTCTTTGAATTTAAAATGTTTACTAATATGTTGCTAGAAATGCTGAAGTTTTTAGAATTTAGGCTTCTAAACAGTCTCCACAAATTGCTTTGAACACACTGGTTACCAGTTCAGTAGGATTAGAACTGGTCAATCTTGTCTTGAGTGTTTTTTTCCCAACTACTTTACTCTTAACATTCGCAGTCTGCTTGAATTATAGCAGTGCTCAGAAATAGGAGTTAAACTTTACTGATGATCTGGTCAATCCTCTGGTTCTCTAGTTTCTTTCCTCTTCGCAGTTAAAGCCTGGTGTTATACAAAACACTACAAATCAAAGGTTGAGTCAATGTCTTTCAAAGCAAAGGGGGTCTCTGTTATGCTGATATTTCTTGTAATGAATTCCCCTCTTCAGATTCATAAATTTTAGTGTGTGCCACTTAAAAATTTAGGATTGAATATTAGGTAACATAAAGCAGACAGTGCATATAAAATATGCCAAGAAATAAAAAAAGAATAACAGCGTAGATTGCAAGATATCATTCTGATAGAGAATGATAAAATATGCATGGTTCAGATGACAATAACACAAATAAAATGCAACATTTTACAGAAGTGAGCCACAGCTCCTGACACAGCTCTGGCACTACCATGCGACTGGTGATTATTCAAATGTCTCCATGATTAATTCAGTTTGTATTGATGCAAATAATCCTAGAGGAGACCTGTGAGAGCTAATGCATTTTGCTTCTGTGGCTTTCCATTGATAGCACAAAACAGCAAAGAGGAAAGTAATTTTCATGATATTAATAATGCGATTGCAGAATCAGGTCATTTAAAAGAATGATGCTGACTCAGCTGTAGTAGTGCAGGGTTGAACATGGAGATTAATTCTTGAGCATGCTACATAAAAATCTGCTGCTGGATATCTCATTGCAGTAAAGCGTATTTCCTCCTTTGTAGGAAATATTTAAAATGACAGCAGTTGATTTGATGCCTTCTTTCCTGCTGTTAGGAATTCTTTTATAACATCAGAGCTCTTTCTGTTGAAGTATTTACCTTTACATGGTGAGAGGGGGCTTGCCTTTCTCCCTCCTCCTTTCCAGGAATGGAAATTGGTTTCTTCTTTTATAATTCCCTGAAGGTCAGTGAAAGTCTGAGGGGATCATAACTGCTGCGCATGAATAGCTGTCTCAGCCAATGAATCTTATTAAAATCAGTGATGAGAGGGAGAAAACATTTCCTTTTTTTGAAAGGACATCTTCATAGATGTCACTGGAGGCAGGCTCCTGGCTGACTCTTGCTACCTTGGGTAGTTCTAGTGGCAGACATCTGTGCTTTTATTGTGCTTTTTTTTTATGACCAGGCCAATAAACTTAGCAGATATGCTAAAAAGGTGATTCCTGCACAAGTTCCTTAGAGAGAGAGAGAGAAAGAGAAGGAAAAACATGTAGCCATTGGGGTTTTTTTAAGTGCAAGTTACAAATGCACCACATAAAAATTTTGTTCCCCGTACTTAAAAATGCAAAATGGAAAAAAGTTAAATAAAAAATGCTTAAAACAAGGTGTTGTGTTGTGTTTTGTTTTGTTGTGTTTGCTTGGATGGTTTTTTTAATGTGGAGTTCTTGGGGGTAGGCTAAAAGGAATAGGGAAATTATTTCTATGCGTTTGCAATGTACTGTTTCCACATTAATGATATTTTTGCTTGCTTTGATGGAGAGTAGGAAAAGCCTGTTTTTCTCTTGTGGAAATACAAAATTAAAAATTAGCTGAAAGTTAAACATTTAAGGGACATTAAAGTTAAACATTAAAGGGACAATACATTTGTCCCTTTATTTCTCTCTAATATTTCTAAGATTGCATTTTTCTAATCCCAACTAATTTATGTTTAAATAATATATTACTTCCAAAGTAAATAAGAAAATAATGTAGCACAATCTAGAAAAAATATCTTTTTAAAAATGAGGTCACTTCAAGATACTTGTAGTTTGAGCTTGCTGGTGACCAGGAAAAAAATGAGAGAGGAGCATCAATAAAGAATATTAGGGACATCATCTAGTAATTAGACACAGGAATGTTTCTGAGATTCTGTAACAACACTGGAAGTGAGAGCCTTATCTTCCTCCTTAGCATCTTGGGTGGTAAATAATTGGACTACTTTGGCCTCCCTGCTCTTGAAAGTAAAGCTCGTATTTTCTTGCTGAGAGTTGTTTCCACATTTTGTGGTTTAAAATAGGTCAGATATGTGCCATCGCCTTTGGCTGTGTATTGAGTCATATCACATAGCTGCAAACCCACTGTCTTCTCTGAGAAAGTTGCAGCTTGCTGTCTGGGAATACAGGCTTGGGCTGGGGGGATTGATTTTTACTGAGAGTGCATCATGGTAGTCCAGCTGTCACGAGGCCTTCTTCCACAAGTATCATCTTAAGTTTCCTTCCCAAATGCCAAGATACTTTTTGGGTAGGATTTGGATGGGGGACTGTGATAAAGCCTTTGATGCTGATTCAAATCATCTGACTCTTTTGTTACTCCTGCCACGCTGGGTTTGTACCTTGGTGCATTGCCAAGCACGGCTCCAGCTGCCCTGCTGATGTCCAGCCCATAACGATCCCAGTGCTCTCCATTCAACTTCCCTGGCCTCGCTTGCCCCTTGGCATTCCCCCTCTGGGTGCAGGTCTTACCCCCTCCCCTCGCTGTGCTGGAGGGGTTAATGCTGCTGTGTGCCTTGCTGACTGATTGACTGACAATGCGAGCCCTTGTAAAAGGCTTCTGCTCTCTATCCCTGATGTCCAGACCATAATCATGGTGCTGCTGCCCTGAGGGCTGTCTCAATCCCTGTGCAGCCAAGGGGAAAGGGAAGGCAAGAGCCTTCCTGCACTCCCTTGTCTTGTTTATGAAATGAGATTTACTCATGAAATGATCATGAATTTATGAAAAACATAGTTGAATGTCAAAATACTACTGTGTCAGTCTGTACTAGGCTTCAGCTGAACTAAATTTAGGTTCTGTACTATCGAATGCTGAGAAGTGTGAAATTTGGCTGAGTACAGGACAGTTGTTATCATATTTGTCTGTGCTGAAGGACTGAAAATTGGTATATTGCCTCCAAGTTTGCACAGGTGGGAGAATGATGTGGAAGAGTGAGTCATATCAATTTGAAATAGGAATGAAGGCTAAAAAGGATTGTTTTAGTGTTTGTTTTTACTCTTGGTGTGACTCCATTTTTAACCACATTATTATCCTCTGTAGTTATTTTTTGCAAAGACATTTGCCAAGGATTAGTTTTTGTTTGGTTGCAGATACTATATGGCAGCTGGAAGCCTTTTTATGAGGCTTTCAAAAGCTGAGAAACTGGTTGTCAATGTGTGAAAAGTTCTTTGCTGCTACTCTAAACTGCCTTTCATTAGGATGTTGTATATTTAATGATTGCTAGCCCAATGGGGCATGCAGAATTTCCTGCTGTGGTCTTCTGTAAAAATTTATTGAAGAAAGACATTTGAAAATGTTGCTGGTATGCAATGATGCATGGAAAATATTTGCATTTGTGTAAAAGTGATGGAAATCCTCAGAAACAGTTGTTAGATTAAAACTAAGCCAAACTCTTGGTGATTCTAGCTGAGTTATCTGCACACAGATATTGGCAGGTAGGGTTGGTGTTAGGTTTTTATCACTGCCTTTAGGCAGCCAGAAAACTTTCAGATCCAGGATTAAAATGTTTTTCTTTTGGGAGAGAAAAGTAAAATATTGTTTCTCACTTGTTTACACTCATGTGCAAAATTGCAGAACAGCAACTAGAAATTGGACCATACAACCTATGAATAGAATTCCATCTTTCAACACTTAGCATGAAATTTTGAGATGTGGTGTCTGTCATAAATCTTGTTGCAGATTCTCTCTGTTTCTAGCAGTATGTTAATTTGTCAGAGTCTGTGGGGTTTGTTTTGTTTTGTTTTGTTTTTTTTCTTTTGTTTTGTTTGTTTCCATTTTGGAATAGCATGGCTCTCAGAAGGCAGATGTCAAAACAACCAGTGAACTGGATGCATTGGATCAAAAAGGTTTGACTGAGGAAAATATGATATAGCTCAGGCTAGAGTGGAGCTGACACAGTCCTGAACTAAAGCTACTTAAGTGGTTTTCTGAAGTCAAAATGTTCAGGGATAAAAAGGCAATTTTTAGATCAGTGACTGGAAAGGAAGTGACTGACACAAGAGTTGTAAGAAGTAGATCCTGTGTTGGCCTAAGCATTAGGTGGCATTCGAGGGGTACTTTCCAGGCCAGACACTGCTGCTCTTGCTTTGAGCTAAACATTAGATCATATATTGAATATACATTCCACATTCTAATTTCTAGCCTTTCAGTTTGATAGTGAAACTGTGGCTGTGGTTATTCTGCTGATGTGTTCACTCTAGATTTTAGTTGTAAATCCTGAAATTGTAAATATTTGGTCCAAGACAAACAGTTGAATCAAGAGCAGCATGCTTCTGCTAACTGATATTTCATGTAGCTCAATCATCTCAAGAGAGTTAGTCCTCTTCCAGACCTACTGAAAGTTTACCTGGAGTCATTATGAAGATCCATTGGGATGGTGTAGTTGACTGTGACGTTATGCAACCTGACAACACCTAGAAAGACCTGACCTAAGATATGAGCAATTCAATGCATGGTATAGTGCATTGTTTATTTGTGTGAGGTGGCATGACTCTAATCAAAATGATCCAGGGATGGGGGCCTAAGCAGAACCATATGGAATGTTAACAAGATACATGCAAGGATTTTAGTTTAGACCTGAAGTGTACTTTGAAGTAATTCCAGCCACAGTACAGTATTCTCTGCAGGGAGGATGAATTCTCTGTGTGAATTCTTGCATAATAGCATCGGAAAGACCCTCTATTATTCTCTGTACTGTCCTCCCCAGCTGATGATGCAGCTTTGGAGTCTACAGCATCACAGCATGTTTAAACATAAATCCCAGTGACTTAGGAATTTTTAACTCAGAACATAGCCATGTTTCAATTAAGTAAATACATACATTGTTTATTAATAGTCTGTCAGTGGGCCACCAAGATGGACTGCAGGGTATGTGCCCTTTGAGGGAGCTTGGCTTGTATAGTCACGTAGAGACTAAGGAGTGATCTAGTAGATATCTGTAACTACTTCCATACTGGGAGTTATTAAAATGAGAGAACCAAACATTCCTCAGAAAGTACAGATGATGTATCAGGGGGCAACGACCACAATTTCTGCATGGGGAGGGTCAGGTTAGCCAACCCTTCTTCCCAGGAGTGCAGTGCAGCACCCAACCAGGTTACTATCTTCGTGGGGTTTTCTACTGAGGACCTGTTTCAGTTCTGCTGATAATCCTGCTTGGAGGGTGAGACTGGACTGGACAGCTTCAGTAGTCTCTTGCAAGGAATCCCTCAGTGCTATTGTTCTCAGTTTCCTTGACCAAATTTGAACCCCTAAGAGCTTGAAGGTGTTTGAAGGCTGGGTCCATTCTTCACTCCACCAAGCATAAGTTTCAGAAGAAAGCCTTTAGATACTGTCATTTGGCTCTTCAGGCAAGTAAAGTCTATTTCAGCAGAGATTTTTTAATAATCTCCTATAGGAACCACAGTGGGAGTTGCTGCTTCAAATGGAAAGTACACTTTTTTGACCTTGGCTTCTTGAAAATAGGCACACAGCAGCATGTATATATTTATGCAGGGAAAAACAATCCTACCAGATCCTACTTTGCATATATAATTTGGTTACAGGGAAGAGAATGAGAGAACAAGCTGCTTGTGGCAAATATAAATAAATTAATTCATTACTGCACAGCACTTCTTGCTGTGACATTATAGGGTGTTTTCAAATCTTATAGTACAAAGTCTTATTGTCTTGGTTTGACCAGATGGACTAATGATCTTCTGGGTCCTGTTATCTGTAGTCTAACGACACTTTAAAATATTTGGATTTTGCACTAGACCAATTTTAAATACGACATTAAAAGGCACATATAAGAGTGGTGGTTATTTTTTTGGGTGTGATTACTGCTGTGTGAATGGAAAAAAAGGATTCCTGATAAGTCTTTGTGAAGGTGGTACTGATGTAGAAACTAAACAGAGAGAAAAAACTCTTGCCGTGGACTACACAGTAAATCAGGTGCTTCTTCTCTTTATTAATTCTGATGATAAAATAGGTGTGAAATCAATACTTACACTGATCTGGAACAGCTGTTGAAGATCTTTTAGCAGAACCCAAGTAGGAATAATGTCAAGCCAAAATAGCTCTATAGGTAATTAGGCACAAATTAATAAAACCACAAAAAGTAGAGTCATAATATGAACTCTGATTGTATCCCAAAGAGAAGAGAACACTGAGAAGAGGTAAAATATTCTTGATCTATATGTGCAGTGACTTCTGCCTGGGAATTTAGATTCATCTCCTCAGTGTAAATGCTAAATAGCTAAACACGCAAGATCGAAGTGATTTCTGTGAGGCAGGATGGGGAAAGCAGATGCTGCTGTTCTCATTATAAGGACATCTTGTCACTGAGATTTGCCAGCTGGATGTATTTATTGATCCTCAATTGGTTTTGGGTTTATATGTGATAGTGATGACTGAAGGACTCTCTTAATATTTTTTTATAATTAAGCAGCTGAAAATGTTGTAACAGTTTACCAAATGTCCCACACACAGCTGGATAAACACTTCATGTGTATGGGTGAGCAATGGCTTCACAGGTCAGGCACAAAGGGTTATGGTGAATGGGGTGACATCAAACAGGTGACCTGTCACTAGTGGGGTTCCACAGGGCTCCATCCTCAGCACTTCAGCTCCATCCTGTGCACTTCAACATCTTTGTAAATTACTTGGATGCAGGACTGGAAGGGGCTGAGCAAGTTTGCAGATGATACAAAGCTGGGAGGAGCTGTTGACTCCCTCAAAGGCAGGGAGGCCCTGCAGAGAGACCTCAACAGATTAGAGGACTGAGCAATCACCAACCATATGAAGTTCATCAAGTGAAAGTGCTGGATTATGGACCTGCATTGGGGCAACCCTGGATGTAGGTAGAGACTGAGGAATGAGAGGCTGGAGAGCAGTGCCACGGAAAGAGACCTGGGGGTCCTGGTCGACAGAAAGTTGAATATGAGTCAGCAGTGCCCTGGCAGCCAGGAGGGCCAAGCGTGTCCTGGGGTGCATCAGGCACAGCATCGCCAGCTGGGCAAGGGAGGGGATTGTCCCACTCTGCTCTGCACTGGGGCAGCCTCACCTTGAGTGCTGGGGGCAGCTTTGGGCACCATAATACAAGAAAGACATTAAGCTATCAGAGAGCATCCAAAGGAGGGCAATAAGGATGATGAAGGGCCTTGAGGTAAAGCTGTCTGAGGAGTGGCTGAGGTCACTTGGTTTGTTCAGCCTGGAGAAGAGGAGACTGAGGGGAGAGCTCATTGCAGTCTACAACCTCCTCATGAGGGGAAGAGGTGCAGCAGACACTGATCTCTTCTCAGCAGTGACCAGTGCCAAGGTAATGGCCTGAAGTTGTGTCAGGGGAAGGTTAAGCTGGATATCAGGAATAGGTTCTTCAACCAGAGGGAGGTTGGGCCCTGGAACAGTCTCCCCAGGGAAGTGGTCACAGCAGCAAGCCTGGCAGAGTTCAAGAAGTATTTGAACAATACTCCCGGGCACATGGTGTGACTCCTGGGGAAGGTCCTGTGAAGGGTCTGGAGTTGGACTTGATGATCCTTGTGGGTCTCTTCCAACTCATCTTATTCTGTGATTCTTCCTGCAGTACAATTTATTGGCAGGAAAGCTCTGCAGAAGAAATTAGCTTATCACAACATATCACAAAAGACAGGTAGATCCCTATACATCAAGAGTAATATTTAAGCATTTAAGAAACAAACTCTTTCATACCACTGCAGTGTTAAGATTATTAGTGAAGGAAAAGCAGAGCTCATTTTGAGTGTACGTGGTTTTGTAAGGGAGGAAGAAGTCTGTGGCTCAAGCAAATGTCAGGTAGCTAAAAGCTCAGGTAATTTCAGATTTTTCCATGTAATTCTTGACAGGATTTTAAGTAAGTCACATCTCTTTATCTTTGTGATTAAAAAAAGGGAATAATCCCTCTTTTCCTTTCCTTCACTGTGCCACAGAGCACTGGTGATTTGTTCACTCCTGAGGAAAACATGAGCAGTTAGGATGATGTACAATGATATGTCTCTGTGTGGTTAAGTGCAGTTTTCAGCAATATCTGTTGCTGTAGCTGCTTAGTTTGATGCAGCCATCTGTGACTCTAGGGAGGGTACCAGGCCCTGGCACTCTGTTCCAAAGCCTCAGAAGAGATTCAATCCATTCCTTAAGGTTTGTTTTCCTGAGTCCAAACAGAGCCATAGGGCTCATCCTTTCTCGCTGAATAGAGGACAGAAGGTCTGGGGCCTGGCTGTTCTCTGTGGGGCTGATGGCCCATGGGCAGGGTCCAGCCTGCTGAGTTAGGCTGATGCTACTGCAAGTGTCCGGGTGGGAGCTGGTGCTGAGAGCTGGTCCCAGAGTGCTCCAGCTTCCCCGACAAGCTCTCCCTCCTCTGTCACAGCTGTGCAGGTTGGAAGGCTAGACAGCACTAGTACAACTTGTGTTACATCAATCCATCTTGCTGGATTAACTTCTACTAATACACATTCCCAGAGATGCAGAATCCACTTCAGCCTCTAAAATTTGATGAAATTGACTGAAGGGAGATAATGAAATGTTTGTACATGAAATAAAATCTGCCAGAATATTCTGCATGCTCAGCCCTGGCACTGCTGTTAGGCGGGGATGTTGCCTTAAATGTGCAGTAGGTGGCACTTTAAGACTGATTAAAGGAAGCAGAAAACAGCAACACTAATTCCACATCATCATGAACAGAGTAAACAGTCTGGTGCAAAACAAAATATAAAAAAAACATAAGCAATTAAATATGTATTTAGCAGCAAGTGTGATTCGATTTCTGTTTTTCCCACAGCAACTGCACTTGCTGAAAGTGGACATGCAACTGAAAATTACATTCTTGTTCTAAACAGATTGTATCTTTGTCGTCTTGTTCTTCCAAATAAACGGACTTCGCTTTTCAGCATCTAGCCAAACACGGGATCAGGTGCTATATTTTTTTGTTAATCAGCCTGTGTCTCTACAGCTATCTGCGATGGTAGGTTTGCAATTTTTTCATTTCTTCATAGCAACTGCTGAAATGTCTGTTCTCCAACATTCTATTTTATTTCCTTCAACTGGTTTTATCTGACTTGCAGAACCAAAGTTCTGTTCCAGGACAGCCCTCTAGGGTGTCTCCTGAGCATGAGAAACTGGTTTTGCTACCATTTTAATGTCCATTCCCCTGCCAGGGATGTGTGTTGCCAAAGTGTTTGAATTCTATAATGATTTGTCTTGTTAAGCACATTAGAATGACATAAAAATCATAACTCCTAATTCTAAGAGAATTTTCTCCTTCTGAATAGTTTAGGGAAGCTTAGAAGTAATCAGATTAATTTGATAGGTGCAGATAAGCTAACAGAAGCATAGCTTTTTATAGATTACTTTCCACAAAATGACAGACCATCCTTTTGCTAAGAATTTGATTTTGTAGTATCAATAAGCTACATAAACTGTGAAAAGGTAGGTAAGAATGACCTATTCAGATCACAGCAACAAGAAAATATACAGTATGTAGCTGAGATGAACTAATGTCTTGCAAAACCAGTAGATTTATACAGGTCATCATATAAAATAGCCAGGCATTAAATGCAAACCTTTTTAGGAGTTTAATTTGTGGGCTACATCATCACTTATTGCCTTTTTTCCTGCCTCTACTATGCATATGACTGCAGTTCATTGTTTCTGATACTGTTACTTTTGCTTATTTTAAGAAACTGGTAGAACTGTTCAGCATTACTGAATGCATCATTTTTTTGGTCAGGAATTACTATTTTGTTGAAGCTGAAACATTTTGTGGAAACAATGATTTAAAAACTTTCTCAGGAAGGTGCCTCAGCATCAGGAATACTGACGTAGTGCTAAAAATGTGTTCACCCAAGAACAGCTGACAGCCAGGCACTGAAGATGAATGTTGCTTTTAGTTTGGTACTTATGCTGTACAGAGGCCTATATACAACCCCTATATAAAGGGTTATGTAGCTGTACCTATCCCAAGTGCCATTCTACTCTGTTATGTAAAATTATTCTAAGAAAAGTCTGAGAAAGTCAGAAAACTGATGCGAACAGAGAGCTCTGCAGGCACAACCCCAGGGCTGCTTTCAGCTGTAGTATCTGCATAGTCAGATGCTTGCTCTGAGCCAGCTTCAGCCTGAAGCTTTCAGACCTGTTAGTGTGCAGCTATGCCTGCAATAAAATGCCCTGCTCCTGACATGGACATCTGGGCATGGCACAGGCAGAGATGTGTGCTAGTGGGGCTGCTGGCGTACATGTGGGGCCACAGTTACTGCTTCCTCTGAGCAGACAGGAGGCATGTCTTTGTCTTTACAGTAAACAAGAAGAGTGTGTGACTGGAAATCAATAGGTTGAACTTAGCAGATGAGAAATGAGGTCTAATTGGTGATTAAACAACACGGTGGTTGAAACAATTAGATGTCGATCCTTTTAACCTCTCTCCTTTCTGGAGGGAAAGCTAGGTTGAAAAGCTTGAATTTCATGGCTCTTGCCACATCCTGGGATCTGGGGCTTTGAGTATCCTGGACTTGGGAGAGAGACAGAGACTGATCAGAGTTTGAGTAAAAAGGGATCCTGGAGGATGTCTGGTGTCTGAAATTAATGTCTCACCCTTACAGGCTCCCTGAGCCCCGCTGTGACTGCTTCCTAGCCAGGTGAGACTGCTCTTCCGAAACATTATGTTGGGAACCTTTGAACAAAGATGCAGATAGGTGTTTCTTGGGTCATTGTATAAGTGGTATAAATTTACAAGGTTGTTGCCTCTTTGTCAGCTTTACAATCTGCTCCTTTTCTTTGTCTGTCCATGATGAATTATGTGTTAGAGAATATCTTGCAGTAGTATTGAATAACTATGTCTTACGCCAACATATGAAGCTAGTTTTAAATGTTCTATTTAAAATACAGTTATTAGTATTGCTTTGGAGGTGTTGGTCTTGGCACGGATTACCAATGGGTCTTGGGCAAATTTCCCAAGTAGGTCTTCTAGTCTGCACTGAGATGCTGTGATTATGCTGACAGCAACAATTGTGTAGTTAGCTTAAAGCTAGTTTTGGTGTGTCTATGTGAACTGTAGTGATGCAGGACATGGCTGTGCATATATGCAGGTATGTCTATGTATATCATATAACTGTACCATGTGGTGTGAGATTCATGAACAGGTATTATATGTTCTACATTTTTGGTGTTGTTGGTACTTCTAATTTTGTCTTGCTCTCTTTTGTTCTTAAAATTAACCTAGTTCATGCCATGGAATGGTTCCTTACAAAGGACTTCCGTTAACATTGTTATCATCCAAGCAATGTGCTTGGTTGTAGAAAAGATTTTATTGTAAAACAAACCATCTCCCATCTAGAAATACCTCCTTTGAGGTTTCAACTTCTTTTTTGCTTGTTTTTCTGTTTCCCATAAAATGTTAAAAAATATAATGGTTATTTTCTGCTAAGAAGCTAAAGTGTACAAATATTTGATTTATTTTAGTCCTTGATATTTGCAATTACTAATAAACTCCCAGAACAGGCTACTGAGACTAGGACGGAGACTAGGACGTTAAAACAACAGACCATACACATTTTGAAAAATTCCCAGTACCTCTGTTAACTTTTTATAAATCGTTATCACCGAGCACAGCAGAATAGGAATCCGGATTCATGCCCCTACTCTGTAAAAGTTACGTGCCAGGGACAAAATTGGCGCTGTCTGTGGGTAGGCAAACAGGCCTAGGGACCAGAAAGGCATTAGTACCTGAAACCAGAGACATTATTGTCTCAAACAACATGGTGACTGCTTTACCCCAATACAAAGTAATGAAAACCAAATTGTAATTAGTACAGTTTTATTTTCACTTTCTCCGGACCCACACTGGGCCCCAAATTATTTGTCTTGGTTTGAGACAAACTGGGAGGAAATGTCCTGAGATGAATGTCCCTCTAATGGTTTTGGCAGCCCCTCCCCCAGAGGTTCAGAAAGAAATTTCTTGGAGGAAAGTGAAAAAAAAAAGCTTTTTATTTAACAAGCAGGGTGCACGCAGACACGAGAATGAATAATGTTAGATAATAAACCTTCTCGTTGTGGAGAAAAACCTGCTAGATTCAGAGTCCTTTCTGTAGGTGTGGCTCTGCTCTCTCCAGAGCTGGGGTGTGGCGTGGGCCCTGCTGGGCTGCGGTGTGGGGCCTCCCGGTGATGGTGTTCTGGACCGGAGCAAAGCTGAACAGTTCCAGGAGAAAAAGAAGAAGCCACGGTCCTGGGAAAACTCCTTGCTTCAGCTAACGAACAAGAAGCTATCTAAAGAGCAAAGAATTTTAACTCTCTGTCTCTCTCTCCAGAGAAAAGGAGCTGAGAGCTGGGTAAAAGCAGGAAGGTGCTCCCTCCTCTCTGCAGCGGTGAGAACGCAGGGGAGTCTGTGAGTCCTTGAACAGAAACCACACTGAAGAATTTGCTCTGCTTCCCCCCGCTTTCTCTCGGACCCAGCTTAAAGGCACAGAAAGGCACAGGATTCATGTCTGGGCAATAAGCAGCCGGATTAAGGGATACATCATCATAAAGTCACCCCAAGACAATATCGTAAAGGCGTAGTAAAGTCATATTAGCTCCATAGACTCTTTTTTTTTGCCTAACACAGTCCACTGAATTAACCAATAGGGTATTAACTGGAGATGAAATTCAAGTACCTTCTTTGTTTAGTTCAGACCAGGAGAGTGAACCTCTACCTCTACTTTCCTTTGCGGGTGCCAGAGTCAACAGGATAGACTCAAGTGGTATTTTCTTTTTCTTTTTTTTTCTCTCCCCCACCTTCTGGTTCAAAACTGCCAAAAAAAAAAAAAAAATCTGACAAATAGAATTATTTTGTAAACTATACAGCCATTTTTTTCATCCCTGGTTTTAGAGAATATTTTTTCAGTTTTCCTAATCCTTTTGTTAGCAAATACAGTCTTGTATGTAATCAGAGTGGAGAAAAGATCCGAAAATATTACGAAAATATTAGAAAAATATTCCAGCCCAGAAAACTTTCCTGGGGAGTTTTCCCGTCTCTGCTGTTATATTATGAACTCATAAAAATTTTTTTTGGTGACGTTTGAAATCCTCAATGGAAAATTACTGTAAATCAGAGTAATTCTTTCTGGGAGTTCTACTGCCAGCAAATACAGCTTTGAGGCCATAGCTAATTATAATGTCTCTGCTTAGGCTTTTTAACTAGAAGAATCTCCTCCATCAGCAGTTCCCAATGTTTCCGCCGCAGTGCGGCATACACATGTTCCTACAGCACTCCAGGGCTTGTAGGTCATGATCCTTTTCTGTTATGGATATGAATGCATTCTTGTAATGTAGCTAAAACAGATGAGTGTTCCCATCAAGTGAACACAAGCCTACATGGGACGCAGCGAAAGGTCCCTGCATGTTGGCTGTGTGTTTCGGAAAGGTGACCAAACTGATCACAGACTCACTGGGGTGGAAAGGGATATCTGGAGATCATTCCGCCTCCTTTCTCCAAGAAGGGGTCAGTTAGAGCAGGTTGCTCAGGGCTGTGTTAAATCTGGTTCTGAAAATCTCCAAGGACCAAGACTCCACAACCTCTCTGGGAAACCTGTTCCAATGCTTGATCTCCCTCACACTGAATACATGGGCTATTTTTCTTCTCTTTAATTTTAATGGTCAAATAGAACTTCATGTATTTTAACTTAGGGCTCGTACCACTGAGAAGAGTCTGTTTCCATCTTCTTTTCTTCAGGCTGAAGAGTCCCAGCTCTCAGCTTTTCCTCACGTGACATACTCCAGTCCCTTAACAATCCTGATGGCCTGTAAATGGACTTGCTCCACTATGTCCATGTCTCTCTCATACTGGGATTCCAGGACTGTGCCCAGCACTCAGTGGCTTCACCAGTGCTGAGTGAAAAAGAAGTATGATCTCTCTCAGCCTTCCAGCAACACTCTCCCTAACATAAACCAGGAGACTTCTGACTGCCCCACAAGGGATGGCACATTGCTGGTTAATGGTCGAGTTGTCCAGTCTCTGCAGTGCTGCTTTCAAGCTAGTTGGCCCCCAGCCTGTGCTGATGGATGGGATAATTCCTTCCTAGATACAGGACTTCTGCTCTTCCCTGTTCACGACCTTTCTGTTGGCTCATTTGTCCAGGCTGTTGTGGTGGCTCTGAAATGGCAACACAACCATCTGGTGTACCAGCCGCTCCTCCCATTCATGTGCACTCAGGCCCATGTTCTAGGTAATTAATGAACGTGTCAACCAACACTGGCCCCAGTATCAACCCCAGGGGAGCACTGTTAGGGGTTGATGTCATTTGGACCTTGTGCTGCTAATCACAGCCCTTTGATCCTGCCAGTTCAGCCAGTTTTCAATCCACCTTACTTACTATTCACTAATCTACTCTGTATTTCATCAATATGTCTATGAGAAAGTTATGGGAGAAAGTGTCAAAATCCTTGCTGAAGTCTATAAAAATGTTGCCATAAATGCATACTGATTACTCTCTCCTTTTCTTTCATGTTTTTGGAAAGTACTTCCAATTTTTTTGCTTCATTACCTTCTCAGAGATTGAAGCGAGGCTGACTGCCTTGTAGATTCCCTGCCCCATTCAGCTCCAGATGGGTTTTGTTGTACCTAACACCATCATTCCACATTTTGACCATATCTCTGTATTCCTCCTGAGTCAACTGTCCCTTCTGCCACCTCCTGTCGTTCTTTTTTTATAGTTGAGATTTTCAGGAGGTCTCTGCTACCTTTGTTTGACTTTCTGCACATTGGGGTGGAACATTCTTGAATTTGGAGGGAAATGATCCTTGAAAAATGGTCAAAGTCTGCATGAGCACGAAGGCCTGTGCATATGAGGCTTATTACAGCTGTCTGAAGAAGGCCATGAAATCCAGTATTTTCTCGTGATATTACTGATTTTGGTCTGCCCAATGATTTTGACTTATAAGCTGTCAGCTAGCTCATCACCCATCTGCCGTTTTCACATCAAGGGCAACTCTCCCTCCTCACCATCCTGACTATCCAAATGGCGGATGCATCTGGATCCTAATAAAGTTTCCTAAAAAGCCTGTGTTCACCCATTGCAGCACTTGAGCAAGCTACCCCACATACTTACCAAATGAGGTTGTAGCCCTGTAACAGACATATAGTTACTCCTGCCTGTTCCCCATGCTGCAAACTGGTGTACAGGCACTTCAGAGAAGCACCAGTTTATGGATTTCAGAGAAAAAATATGTAACCTGCTGTGTTTTTGGCATTTCATTTGATTGCATAGACTTGAGGCATCCTCTTCAGCTCAGATTGAGGTGTTTCCTGTCCACATCACATTGTACACTTTACTTGCCAACCCCACCCATCATTTCCTTTCTGCATTGGCTGTTGCCAACTTCCTGGCCCCCTTGTTCCTGGTTTGATGGTTTCTTCATTAGCTTGGGCAACCTTATATGGCCAGTTGATAAAGACACTTTTGCTCCACTTGTTGAGTGGATCCTGCTTCTTCCAAGCAGTCCTCAGTAACCAGAGGATAGCAGGACTAGTTGCTTCAGTCACCGTGCCCTATGTCATGTCATTGCTGCTGGCTAGGCACATATAAAGATTTTTTTTAGCCCCTTTATGCACAAACTAATGCACTCTATGCCTCTCTGTAGTTCCTGCTGAAAGTGTGCTTGACCCTTCCTAATACCCTGATTAGGACTAGAATGCCCTTTGAGCAAGAGCAGCTGTGAGATCTTGTTAGAAGCTGCTAGAGCTTGCTAGAGACTTCAGTCTCCTGTAGCTGTCCTTACCCAGCAGCAGCAGGAACCTTGATGCCCCTCAGAGTACCCGGTAGTCCTCCAGCAATCCCAGGGGTTCAGGAAGATCTAGAAGCAGGGTCCAGAAACTGCTGTGCAAGCTGCTGTGTCTGAATTCAACACTGAGGGGGTTGGCTAGAAGCAGGTTCTAATTGCCTGTTTGAGGCATTTGTTTCCCTTCCTGCCTGTGCCTAAGGTGCCCTGACTGCAAAACAGCAAGTGGAGACATAAATGAATTGTACTTGTGCACTACCTCTGAACCAAGGCTGTAGGTTGAGTGTTTCTTTTGTATTTATTATACACAGAAGGATAGAACATGGAACAAAAGACTTCCTTTGAATTTTATCCTCAGTTGACTAGGTTTTTTAAAAATAATTTTCTGCATATTTCAAGTTGCTCAGAAACAGCCTACTCTGGATTGAAGAAAACCAGAAATACACCTAATATTGTAGATGGCAGGAGACTCTGCCTACTGCTGACACTTTGTACTGTTTTGTTATCATAAGTACAATGGAGGAGCACTCTTGTTGTTAAAAGTTTTCTTTCCATCTGCTCATTCTGACTTTAAGCATAAGCCTGCTTAACACAAAGGGAAGTCATCCTATGTAACAAGGAGAGGTTCAGGAGGGTTCACTGTAAACAAACTGATGGCAGAATGTAAACAGGAGCAATGTATTCTACTACAGATGGCTACCCCTCCCTCTTGCCTTATAATTTCCGTGTTCATAATGAAATATTTTCATTCCTTAGAATCCTATAATGAAATCTGAGCTAGCAAGAAATGGAATTTTTGATAATAGGGATGAATTCTCCATCCGCTGCTCATGGTAATAGATGACTGAAGAATTAAAACCCTGACTTCACAGCTGACTTTGCTTTTGGGCAGAAGTTGGACTAGATTGTCACCTTCCAACCTGACTTTTTCTGTGATTTCATGAATTATCTCCTCTATGAGATTCTATAGCAATATTTTTCAGTATGGCAGTTTGGTATTTAACTGCACCAGTGTAGATCATAATGCCACTTAAAAAAAATATATCTTACCTAATTTCTAACCTTTCTGTTGTATTTCTTCCATAAGTTGTTACTGGATGAATGAAGGAATTTATGATGTGCTCTACTTCTATCTAGAAGCTAATATTGAACTAGTTTGAAGATGGTGGGTGGGCTATAGCACTTGTACTGTGTGGAGAGACTGAGGGAACTGGGCTTGTTCAGCCTGGAGAAGAGATGGCATAGAAGAGATGGGGACACCTAATATCAGCTTCCTGTGCCAGAGAGATCATGAAGGAGATGGAGTCAGGTTCCAGGAATCAGTCCTCAGAGCTGGCTCTGCTTTGAGCAGGAGGTTGGACTAGAGATGTCCTGAGATCCCTTCCAAGCTGAATTAACCTGCCATCATCACATAACAGGCTCTGTATGTGTTCAGAAGATGATTATAATTCCTGTTATGAAATACCAAATGGCAGTAATATGGATGAATTTAATTAAGCTTGAATCTTTGGGCATGATGTTTCTTGCCCTCCTGATTATGTGAGGAGACCACAGTAATCTATGTAGTGATGTCATCAGAAGTTTGTGAAGAGAATCTAATGGAAGGAAGGTTTGGAGTTGATGAATTCAAGGGAGTCAATGATTGTTACACCTTTTGGCCCAAAGCAGAATAGACATCATCTTTTGAGGGTATGGTTTCTCAGTTTAGTTCTTAACTGTGTATTCTGTGTCAGGCTGTGGTGAGGGAAAGATGGTGTAACTCTCAGGCTGGTGTCGCTCATGGAAGGAGTAATTAGTAGCATATCTTTTCATCTCTGATATTCCTGCAGCTATGAATTTCTTTCTTGCTTTTTTAACATAATTCAAACTTACAGGATTTCTCTATGACTGTGATAGGCAGTCCTGTGCTTTTTTTGCCTACACCTCCTCAATTCCCCTGAAGATGAAATTCCATTGAATCAGAATAAAGGTGCAAAAATGTGTAGGATCCATGCATGATATACACGACCAAGGATTATACGTAATTTGAACTCCCTCTTTGCTTTCCTTACCCCCACTACTCAATACCTATTCCCCTTTTTATACCTCAGCAAAACACTGAAGTTTCATGCTGTTGTTGCTGATGTTGACTTGCAGATATGCACAGTCAATACTTGGTCTACTGAGAAGCTGGTGGAATCACTTTGAATTGATACCACTGAGCAGCTGATCTTCAGCTTACCTTCTTGGTTTTCGATCCTTTTCTGGACTAAGTGATTCAGAGAAACCAGAGCTCCTTTTTTGGAAGAGAAGGATTAGCATAAAGGTACCAGTTCCACTCCCTCTCCTTTGCTGTGATGCATACATTTGTTTTGTTTGAAAGGTACCTAGCACTTACCAGTGTGCGGGGTCCAAGAGAAGCTGTTGCTTTTGTGGCTAGGGGAAAAAAATAGTTTGTGCTCCAGACTGTATCTCCCTGCTTCATACAAGCCCAGATGGTGAGATGACTGGCAGATCTGTAGTTCTGTCTGTTCCAATCAATGAAATGTAATCTCTGTCTTGCTGCTTTCATATCTGGATGAAGCCCGGGGTAGTGAATTTGGAGTGTGGAATCATCCGCATATATTTGGAGATACAACTGAAGCTTTACTATTATTGTGGTCCTTTCTCATCTTTGTTAATTATCCCTGTAGTGAAAGAGAGAAAAGGAATAAAGTTTTCTCTCTTCTGAGATTCTTTGAAGATGGGTCATCAGTCTGGGTATTAGCAACTATACCTCCTTTTGATTTAAAGAGATATTTATAGAATAGCAATGAGTGGGTTTTGCAAACTGCAAGCAGAGAAAACGGATTTATACCTGCAGAAATCTATATTGGAGTGGACAGTGTTTCTTCCAGGTGAGTTCTAGGACATCTGTATGTTGTGTCTTTGAGAGGAGCCTCTCAGTTGCCCTGAATTTCTCAGAGCCAAACTGGTTACCTTGTTCTTTCACTGTTTTCTTTGACATCCATTACTAAAAACTGATATGCAATAAAAGAGTATTTTAAATTACATTTATTCTTAAACCTAAAAGTCTTGCAGTCTAAAGAGTTGTATTTATTTGTCCACTCTTTTTAGCTCTAGGAACTGATAAAGATTGAAATATGCTTGAAGAAAGGTTTTAAATGGATAAAATGCTTGAACATACCAACATCTTTCTGTCACTCCAGAAAATTGTCATTTATTGTACTCACTCTGAAGGGCTTTGCAGATATTTCCTATGACTCTTTTATTTCAACTTGGATTCACTTTGAAATGGTACCAAGAAGTTGACTGAAAGGAGGCAAAGCAAGGATTTAATGAATAACATATTAAAGTAGATTTCAGAAACTTTATGCTATCTTATTTCCTTTCACCCCTCAAATACATGTGTAAATATATGTATACCTCCCCCCATCTTTCCACAGGCTTGTCCAAAAATCCTTGCATTCCAACCTCCAACTTCTTCATCTTTGATTGAAACAATTCCAGTTTCTTTCATCTCTCCCACGTCCTCAGGAACTTTTCAACACTGGCTCTGATAGAGCCAGCTCTCTCCCTTTTCTTTGATTCCTATTACTTCAAAGTAACAGTAAACTTTTGATGTGAAGGAGAAAATTTCAGGAGGAAAAGAGGGATAGGAGAGAAGATGCAGACATTTAATGACATTTTCCTGGGAAATCTCCCAGCATAATATTCCTGAAAGCTACTCCCTTAAGGTATAACTACAAAGTAAAACATAGGTGTGATTTCAGCACACTAAGAATAAAATGAATCTCTGTATCTCTGTATCTACATATACAACAACACAGGGACTAATAACTAAAATTCAGACTGGGGGTTGAGGTATGCAGCTGCCAATCTGTGACTGTATCTCTACTGCTGCATTACTGTGCACACTGAAGCTAGAACAAGGACACCTATGGATATTTCTTTCTCTGATTTCAAGAATAAACTGGAGATCTTGGCTTAACTTCTAGCTGCCAAATTAATGATAAAGGATTTGATATTCCAGTGGTTCAATGCTCTGCCAGTTCTGTCCAATAAATAGGAATTTGCCCTTATGGAGACTGTAATCCTAGGCAATCAGATAGGAAGGAATCTTGGTCTGACAGACTTTACCATATATTTTTGGAAATGCTCAATATCTGCTTTGTCCCTTGGCTCTTTAAAACCAATTGCTCTACATGCATAAGTGAATTTTGCACAATGCACAAAAGCTCATTCCTAATCACATGAAAAATTTGGAAATACTCTTACCTAACAAATTACAGTTCAGTCATAAAGAATTTTGGAGACATGGTGGTATGCTTTGCTTCTCTTGTGTGGGAGCCATTAACTACAACAGTAGATTGTAAGTCATTCTGGATTCCTTCTTTGACAGTAAAAGTTTGCAACCATTTTGGAACATCTTCTTTACTATTTTGAGAAATTTTGAACAGCATTTGAATTAGTTGCTCTGGCTTCAAGATATTTTTGAGCCTCTACATAGTGAATAACTCATGGAATTGCTGAATGTCGATTAGAAGTAGACATTACAATTAAACCTTGTTAGACAGAAATCAGCTAAAAGTTCAAAACCAATACTTAGCCTACCAAATTAAACTGTAGAAAATTGCATCTGGGAAGATAAGTTAGATTTTTTTATTTTTGAACAAGATGCAGTTTCTACAAAATACTTCTCGTATAGTTTACAATTCTTATTTTAATCTTTTCCCAAGAGATTGGCTTCAAGTTTATTGTACCATGTTTTATAGTGCACTCATAATTTTGGATCTTTTTAATTTCTTCCTCTTATCCTTTTTTTTTTTTTTTAGCATTTCCTACAAAGATTTATTCAGGTTGGAAAATTTAATTTGTTTTGCTTTTTTTTTTTCACTATCATCTCAAACGGCTCTTCATCTCCTTTCACTACTTTGTTAATTGTATTTTATTTTCACCTGTTTAAGGCTATTTCCCCAAGGACTTCGGAGGATTAAGCTTTTGTTCAATAACAAAGAATTCAAGTCTCAAGTTCAGATTATAACTAGTCATGTGTGTGTATGCATAACAAGCTTGAGACTGTGCTCAGATCCCCTGCCCTTTTTTATTTTTCAGGGGATAATAACTTGAGCTTGCATTTCTACAAGGTGTCTGCATCTAACAGGTTTATTTGGGGTCACATTTACTTCAAATATTAACACTTCTTTAAAATTCTGTGCACTTAATTCAGGGCTTTAACTTTCATTGATATCTGTAGTTTTTAGATATAAAAAACCCTTTTAAATGTCTTTTTCAGTTGAAATTGAAATATCTTGTAAAGATAATTGGAAATATTTTCCATTGCACTGGCAGATCATGGTGCTCCTACCTGGACACAAATGTAGGAACAGCAGCCATATCACTGAAATAACCCTGTGTAAAATCATCTGAAAAAATCCTAGAGGAAGTACATTCTGCCTGGGTGCGAAGTTTATATTGTTTTTAAATGCTACATATCTTATTAACTCAGAGATGCAAACAAACAGTCCAGATAAGTTATTAGGCATTTTTTAAACCTGCCTAAGAAACTATTTGCTATGCTTTGTTCTCAATACCATGGATGTAAACTGGTTATGGTAGAATACATCATAGTATTCCAAGATACATTTTTATTTTATTATATTAGAAAGACATGCCATTTATAAAAAATTATGATTAGAACAATTTTAAGTTTTTTTTAGGTCCCTCCTGTGTAATTGGTTTCTGCAGGTCACAACTGAGTTTTCTTAGCAAGCTCCAATACCTACTGCTAATATCCTAAGTGTGCTTAAGCCAATCAAATGATAAGCTAACCTCTAATTTTAGAACTAATCCAGAAATATTTTTGCATTCCTTTTAGTAAGTATAAAATAACTTTATTATACTCTGTATGGTTCCTCTGATCTATCAAACATTGATCATGCATTTCTGTCAATCCTCTTTGGACCCATGCTGTGATCATAAGTGCTAGTAGATTGCAGGACACTTTTGTGGCTATGTCCTACAAAACAGGACTGCTTTTTACAAATGCATTAAACATTAATACAGACAAATGTGAAGTTTTTTAGTGCAGAAGCTTTATTTGCTTGGACATGTATGTATTTTTTATTAATAATTTTTACCGTACCACACACTTCTCTCTAGAATTTGAGCTCTAAAAACGATTCCTTGGACTTCGTAAATGTTGTTTCATTTAAGACCCAGGAAACAAGTGAAAATTGCTCAGATTTACATTTCAGTGAAATCTCATAAGTAATGCATGAACTGTGTTTCAGAACTGACTTGTACAAGGCCTTAAGTACCTTGTAACACTCATCACCTTCCATAAGGAAACTACAGAGAAGAGAAATTCTTTCCCCCTTTCTTTTCCAGACTACAGAAAGCGTGGAAGAATTGTGATGGAGGCAATTGTTGTTCAAGAAAGCTAAAAATGTTTATTTTTAATTATCAGGGAATGTCCTGATTCAGTTAGTTGTTAATAACTATGGGACATCACAGAAAATACTTGTATTCTTGATGCATGATGTGCAGAAGTCACGGTCACTGTCAGGACTTTTCAGTATGAATTTTATATGAGTGGATAGATCCACTGCCAAGAAACCTGCTGATGGAAACAACCACAGAAGCTCAAAGCCCTTGCAAAAGCTTCTTTCTGAAGCTCCTCAGGTATTTTTCTTTGCTTTGTTAGGATTTGAGATTCTGACTCCAGTTTTAAATTGATTGTTTCATCTGACATGAAAATGATTTTTCCTATAAGCCTACAATAATCCACTATCACTGTCTATTGCTGTCCTAAAGTTATTCCTAAAGCATAACCTGCTTTTATGATAAATAAACTCTTCCCATCATATACTACTAATACACATTCTTTTGCATGTTAACATGACAGTATGTATCACAGCTGACCTTTATTATCTATATAATCCTGCCGAATAGGATAGTAACTTCAATACTTTTCCTTCTAATATAACCTCTCTTGTATAACATGTACTAGGTTGCCAGTTTAAGTTCTTGTGTGCATAAATCTACTGCAAGGTTATAAAAACCTAGAAGAAATGCCAAACCATAATCAATGAACAATGTATGCACATAGATGCAATGTGAAGAGGAGAGAAATTAAAGATTTCAATGACAACTCTAAGCAGCTACTGTTGACATTAGAAATGCAAGGATTAAAATGATATCTGCATTGAAATGCTAACAAGTATGATGATTTAGACAGTGTGCCCTGTTTCTAATTATTATGCATAGCTTGCCTATAACATAAGTAGTTGTAACCTTTGTGTGAAGAGCAAAGTCAGGAAATGTTAATCCATGGGGAAACCATCACTTCTCTCCAACTGCTACAGAGAAACTCTAGCTGAAATGATTGCTCTTGTTCTCCAGTTCAGGGGAAAACCCCATCCTCTTTATGGTTAAATACCCCCTTTTATGCTGTGTATGTATTAGTCAAATTGATTTCCATGAGAGTTCTCCAGGCTTGTACAACACTATCTTTCAGCGTTCTCCTTCTCTACAAAAGGAGCTGGAGAAGGGAAAATGACGAATGTTTGAAGAAAGATCATCTCAAAACAGCAATTTTACCAAAGCTGTCAAGAGTTGAGACTGGGGAACCAATATACAGATTATCTGGAAAGAAAGTGTGTGGTGGGAAGGTCAGAATTAGAATTTAAACTTCACTTAGAACTCTGGTCTTCTCTCCTACAGACAGGCTAGTCACCTGTCTATGGCTCAGTGTCACCTGCTGGGCAGGAAAGGACTATGGGAGAAAGGTCTTAAGAGTGCTTTTGGCAAAGATTTGTCTATAATGCTTATGCACATATTCTGCCCTCTCGACCTCTGTTCTGGCTACCTTTTGAAACCTCCTATGGCAGCCACTCCTTGACACTTTAACATGACTTATAGCCAGTAGTTCCAGCTAAACTGCCATGGGTTTTGAGTGCTAGGACTGGAAATTATTAAGGAGAGAAATAAGATATAGCTGATTGCAAATTGCAAACAAACTTTTTAAGTGAGTAGACATCACTCTTTGATAGTCTGATCATAATCCTCAAAGCTGTTGTGCTTTTGCTGCTCCCAGCTTCATGGTTACTTCACTGAGTATCTGTTTTTTGCTTGAAAGGATTTAGTCAGCTTCAAGTAAGTAACTACTTCTTGCCCTGATTTTCATATTTCTGCACAAGAACTTTTGATTTGTTTTCATGCACATCAATGCATACTGTTGCCATCACAATTGATTTTGCAGTTGAATTTTTTTTCACTTGGACCCATCCTGAAGACTCCTGTCTTTAAGTTTTGCCCTGCTTTGGCTTCTCAGTCATCTTTCTCCAACACAAATAGAGAATGTTAAAGAATGAAAAACTTTATTTAGAAATTTTTGTGTTCTTCAGTACTCTCTTATGTATCTCGTGCATTTTACACATACACTCTTCAGTGCATGGGCTATCTGCCATTGTACAATGCAGAGGTGTTATTGTAGAATGGTTTGTGTTGGAAGGGACCTTAAAGATCATCTTGCTCCACCCCCCCACCCTAAGTACAATTACACCCAACTGTAATACAAATACTTTTACGTGATGGGATAATACTAAGATTCTTTTTAACTTTTTATGCAAAAATAATGAAACTAAATAGAGGTAACTTGATTTTCTGAAAACAAAGTATAAGGTGGTTCTGAAATCCTGGTTTCAAATTTGCATGTGTTCACCCATCCCAACCCCAATTTCCCAGTTTTGGGCTAGGCTACACAATTCCATTATTATTCTGAGGAAAAATATATACTGAGTTTAGGCTCAGATCATTCCCAAGCTCTTACAGAAGAAGGAATAGTTTACATTTTTTTAGAATAGCTTATGGCAATAACCTAGATCTTAGCAATAAACCTTATTTATATTCAAGAAGGCAAAATGTATACAGCAGCAATAACAGAGAAAAATCAATGGAAATATAAGTGAGTATCAAAGCTTTACAATACAGGTGCAGACATAGGAAAAACTGTGTCTCCCTTAGTCATATTAGGTATGAGCTGAGCAAACAAAGGTCTCTTGAGAACTAACCTCAACAACTATAGGTACTGGATCAAGGAAGTGAAAGCTTTGATTCCTACACAGCTGCATGAGATTTGAGCCAGACATGGTGGCTACCAGGGTGAGCTAAATCTGTGGAATGGAAATGCTGAGCTCTGGGGAGAAAGCACGCTTGAGGAGAAGAAATTCTTTCATGGCTCAGCTGATTTAGAGTGTACTATGCATTTTAAAAGCATATCAATAACTCAAGAAGCGAATCTGTAGCTGTACTAGCAAAGTCAATGCTGCGTCCTCAAACAAACCAGGATGAAAATTAGGTCTTTAAAACACAGAAAAATAAACAAACATTGAAGAAATTCAGGATCTTGTCATTTTTCAACAGCTTTTATTCCTAGCAGTTACTTTGACACTACAGAAACTGTTTTTGAAATTTTATTTTAGTTGTTCATGAATTATTTTCACTTGACACCTTCAGATTAGGCTGTTATGATTCTTTTTCTTAAAACTATTTTATTAATTTTTTTCCCGTTAAGTTGAACACTAACATTTATGTTTAACATTTATATACACATTTTCAATCTCAAAGCATGCAGATGGCTGTCTTCTTTTAAAAAAAATGCTCCTGGGATGAACTTGATATGTTAAATTTCAACTTGTAGTAAATTTTTACAGTTGAATTATAAAACTCTGGGAAATGGTGGGGTGGGTTATCACAAAAATGCTAATACAACCCTAACTCCAGCAGTGATGTTGTAATATATACATCATTAAGTTTCCATTCTCATGGAACACTTGGTGTACAGAATATTTACATTTATAGTACTATAGTGTATCTTACAGTGTCCCTTCAGGTAACAGCAAAATGATAGTTTCATGTAGAAAATTATGTGACATTATTCTAATATACCCATGCTGATTTAAGCTCAGAGAAGCTTAGGAGCAGGATTGTCATAATGCCTCCTTATATTAGCCTGGAAAGCATTCAGCCCCTTTTAACTGTTAGTTTAGTAGTTGCTCAGAAAATGGTGATAATTCAGAGGACTTTTTATCCCTCTGGCTTCTACAGTAATTGCATCATACTGGGTAGGTTTCTTTTTTCTTTTTTTTTTTCTTTTTTTTTTTTTTTTGTTAGAATCTAATATTCAGACTTGCTTTGTGTGAGATTCAAATATGTAATACTTTTTTCAATATTTTTGCTACCTGTTTGTATATTTACCAATTTATCTATGTAGGTTTTATACTAGGTGTCATTTACCCTTAAATGCTCATGGATAATTGTTCTGAATTCTAAACACAGCAGGAAAAGTTGTTAGGGGGAAATTGTTACATTGTTTGGAAGGAGACAATTAGAATACGCCCTTTTCCTGGACTTTAAGAATGGCAAGGAACACAGAAAAAAAAGAAAAAGCCTTTGAAAGAATGACTGTGATCTTTTGTCACTGAGGATGGACATTAAGGAGGAGAGATCCATTGATGAGGGCGAAGAAAGATTTACCAAAGTCAGTAAAGAGGAACAAAAGTTTGCGTGAAGTCACTATTCTCTAGCACTTTATGTTCATCCTGGACAGCATGGCCATGTTATTTCTGCTTTGCTTTATTGCCCAAAGATGAAGACACATTTACGTTTTTGAAAATACAAGAAGATTTGCCTGAACAGAGTAAAAAACAAACTTTATGTAGGTTACTGGATGTCTTTCAGATATTTTGAATGTAGAGAATAATTTTTGGGTCTGATTTTTGAGGGTTGATGTCAGGACTGAACCTGCATGACTGCACAATAGGACATGTGTGCATGTGCTGCTTACATGATGCAAGTCAGCTAAACAGACAAACAGGAGTTTTTCATAACAACTTCCCAGGTGTGGAAGCCTACAAGATAAGGTGGATGATATGTATGTCCCAAACACCTACAGCTGGATAGCTGTGGAGTCAGCCAAGTATTGCTGGTAAGCATATGCTATGGGAAAGAATGGGATGTGGGTGGAGAAGGGGGACTTCATGAAGATAGGGCAGCACTGGTCTGGGACACACGTTCTGGCTCCTGGAGATAAGCACAGCACAGTATAGCACAGGTGTAGGAATGAGGCTGAGAAGAAAACATGGGCTGCAGGGGGACGCATCAAGACCCCACCAAAGACCCCCAAAGCTCTCTGAACCATCTCCAGAAAGGTCTAGGAGAACAGACTGAACATGAGAACTAATTTGCATAGAAAGTGAGAGAATTATCTCCAGAACAGGGAAAACTTGTCTATGAAAAGATACCCCCACGAATGTGCTCCAGGATTCTGGACACCCCACCAGCTTGATTGATGCTAGAGATAAGACTGGTAATTTTCCTTTCTTTCTCTCTTCCTGTCTTTAATCTAGCGCTCTCTCTCTCTCTCTCTCTCTCCCCTGCCTTTCACCCTACCCCTTTATCCAAAATTCACTGCTTGGGCTTATACTAGGAGATAAAGGACTGCCATACCAATTTCCATGCCAAGTGTATAATTTACTAATAAACCCCGTATGTTCTTTTTTGGACTCCCTGACTTTTGTGTTTCCATTTGGCTACAAGCATCCACGAACCTGGAGTGCTCCTTTCCCTTTAAGGGTGAGATGCCACACCATGTTGCTAAATAAGTTATATAGCTGTACCCTAGGTATGAGTGTTCAGGAATAAACACCGAGGTGCAATGGCCCAAGTAAAGGTCCTATGTCTACTAAAAGGTAGCATCTTTTGTTCTCAAAATGCATGTAGAAAGGCAACAACAGATTGCTTCTAATAGTGAAGAAAGGGCCATGATGAATGTTTTGCTCTGAAAGTGCATTTGGGCTAGGACTTTTCACAGACTACATCTGAAAAGCTATTTTGTAACATTCCAGTGCAATTAGTAATTTACAGGAGTTATGACTGTATCCCTGCAGAGCTTTGTTTGATCCAAAACACACAGCAGCTACCAAGTACTCTTCTGTAGAGTGCATGCAGCTATAAAAGAATGACATTTGAGTTAATTAATCTGTGGAAATACTGTTAGAGAGAAAGAGACTAATGTTGATGACTTGTCAGATTCTACTTGCTTTCTGAAAATACTTTTGTGACAAAAGATACCAGCAACAGGCATCAGTACCAGCACATCACCTTGTTAATCTGTTCCGTTTTGTTTCTCTGCATTCAAAGAGCAATCAGAAATTTTCTGTTGGAATGAATCTCATTTTAAATTAGGACAACAAAATAGGAACAAAAATAAAGCTCCATCACAGAAAAAGAGTGCCTTTGTTTTTTCTGCACAGACTTCACTAAAATTGCTGCTGGTCTCTGCAGACTTCTCCAGCTTTTTAAAACCTTAGGTCATGGCAACAGCCACAGCATGTATAGGTATCTAAGTGTTGTTATGTTTATGGTTGTGGATAGAAGTTTTCCACTTTAATAAGATTTCTTCTAAGTGCTGCCATCCATGACTTCATCCTCTTGAGGCACTAAACCGCGAGTTTGTTTCCTTAACTTTGCCGTATCTTGGTGAAGGCACTGGTGAGGATGTAGGACCTGAAAAGCTTGACCAGCATTTCACTTTAGAGGACGTAGGCTTTTACTGCTGTAGGAGGGGACCTACTCATGAATATATGGGAAGTGTGTTTGGTGGGGCTGGGAGGTTATAGTCATTAGAATAATCTCAGAGCACAGATCTTGCTTTTAGATGTAGAGGTTGCCAGCCAGCTGTCAAAAATCACTGAATTAAGTATCTAAACAAAAATAGCTGAACTAAGAAATTACTTTAGTCTTATTGCTCAGACACTTGTTTTATTGTGATCAAGCTTTATAATTTAGAAATACAGAATAAAATGGTATGTCTTACACACATTTAAGTTGCGTGATCCTCTGCAACTACTAGCTTGCACCATAAATTTCATACAGGCTGTATCTCAGTCAGAAACACTGTGCCGGCAAACTTTTGCCATTTTAACAATTTTTGAAAAAAGTTTAATCCAAGGGCTGATCCTAAACAGGGAGAAAAGCCTTAAAATGCACAAATATGTGGAATTTCAAGAAATTATCTATATAGAATAACTTGATGAACAAATTGAGAAAGTCGGTGTGAGAATACCTTTAGATATTTAGATATTAGTCATTGTCATCTATTTTAACTTATTTCTATGCTGCTGAATATGTGCAGTTACAATGTGTCCAGGGCATACATAGAAATGGTCTTTTGAACTTACTTTGGAAGAACGGAAGTTTCTTGGGCGGAGAAGAGGTGTGACACACTCCAGTAGCTTCCCCTGTTTGGTCAAGGAGGTTCCCTAGATATAATTTTTTTTTAGAAGCACCCGCCCTTGCCCCATGATCAAAGCAGTCATTAGAAAGAACAAGAAAAAGGCCTGCTGAGCAAGAGCAGTCCACAATCAGAAAACATTAGGCATTAGATGGTTAAGAGGAAATGAGAGAATCCAGATTCTGCATACTGACCTTATGATCCCCACAAAAAGGACCTGTGAGAGCTCTGGTTGTAACATTTTGGGAAGTAAGCTTGTCAGCTGAAAGGGGTAATTCTGTACAGCAGTATTACATATTCAGGATCAATGAGCCTTGACTGAATCTTTTTGTCTCTCTGTAATTAAAGATTCTGCCTATATCATGTAGGTTGATTTTATACTCTGCATCTTTGCATTCCCGTACAATGGAGACGGTTTTCTGCAGTGGAGTAAAAGGGTGCACTGGATCTGTGATGGGCCATGAGGTTGCTAGGGCATTGCACGAGAAGGTAGTTAATTATTTTAAAAGTTGTACCTGGTCAGAAGTTCATGTGTGGTGCTTTCTTAGTGGTACTTACAGTGGTACTCTTTTGTAAGGGCGCTCCTGAATTCACTGAGTCCTTTGGAAGTTAACACCTTAATAGTTTTGTTATTTCACATCTAATAATTTGCTTCCTTTTTTCCTCATAAATGACAGAAAACAAATCAAACAAAAGGTTTGCATTTGACACATAATTTCATTCCTCTCCTCACTGCTTTCTAGGTAGTCATTGACGTTTATGTCTCTTTGGGTAGTGTCCACAGAAATACAGTCCATATTTTTTTTTCTTGCTTGTCTTACTTTCCACCATTCTTCACCAAATATAAATGTGCAATAAGAGTTTTTGAGAAAACCTCAATTTCATGGAATTTCTAACACGGAATTTCTTTTTAGATCTCTCTATATTCATTTCTCTTGCTAGAGAAATTTATTAAGGGGAGGAAGAAGACAAGAATGTGTAGGTTCAGTTTGCATTGCCCACTACATGAAAGATGAGACAACTATTTTACTTACTTCTTCATATAAAGTCTATTCAACACAGTGATCCTTTCAAAGTCAATAGTTTGTATCATGTTAAAGCCAATTAGCATTCCAATTTGTGGGGTTTAGTCTACGGTTTTTTGTTTGGTTGTTTTTTTTTCTTTTTGAATAAAAATCATAATAAAGAGTTTGGAATAACTAGAAAACAGTAAAAATCTGAGCTGAAAAAACGATCTTGAATATTTTGGTGTCAGAATTTTCTTTTCCCAAAGGCACTTAAGATCAGAAAGAACAAAGTAAACATCTGGCTCTGGTGAGCTCACGCTCAGGAGCAATGACTTGAAATTTACTCACACTGTTGAATATCAGTGGAACTTTGTACTACACTGTACAGGTAAGAATTAGTTATCATAACGGTTTCTTAGCAAATTTTGCAGGATGTTTAACATTTTGATGGGGTAGCCTCCTGCATTTTAATGTTCTGTTATTATCTTGGTGGATTTGGTGAAATGTTAATCCTAAAAACCAAACTGATGTCCCCAACAAGAGGGGAGAGAACTCCATAGGAAATGGATCCAATTTCATCTGCCATGTCCTTTCTGTTTATATCTTACTTTGCCTTTCACAACAAAGTTGATACTTTTTACTAGTTTAGGAAGGTTATTTGCTATTCTGGAGACAATCTGAAATCTTTGGAATGACTTTTTAAGAAGCATAGTATTTGAGTATGAAAATTAAATGTGTACCTTCCTTCTTAAACAAATTCTTCTAAACTGCTTATTATGTCTCTGTCAACAAAATGCTTACATGTGAGCTCAACTCTGTGGCTCAAAGCAGAGCTAGTATTATGTGGAGGCATTCTAAGTGGAAGAAAGAAAGAACAGAGTTGTAACTTTTGTCAAAAATATTGTCAGGAAGTTATCTCAGGTTTGAAATGGAGTGAGAGGGAGCAGAGAGAAAGAGGCATTTGCCACAGAATATCTATTACCCTAGTGAAAATGTCAGTGACCTTTGGGATTGAGGATCCTGCTTCAAATTGTAGCCTTAGAACAGGCTTGCAAGCTAAATTTTGAGTTATCTTTTTATTTTTCTGCCACAGACGTTCTTGTGTTTCTTAAAATGTGGTTGGAAAATTGTAGATGTATGAATTGCCAAATGTAGACTTTTCTTTGCATATCATCTCAATCAATTGCACAAGTACTGCAACGGGTGAAATGCTCTGCTCTCTGCAGAGCATGACACTGCTGTTGTAAAATGAAGCATTTTCTCTGTGTATGGCATGGACATCTGGGATCTTCCTGCCTATTATCACTGAAGTGTTGTAGATACCATCTGGGTAGAATACCATGTTTTTACATCTTCCATTTTATCTACGTTTCTATGAGGCTTCCTCTCTGGGAAGTTTCATAAGATCCTCAACAGTGCTGTTCTTGCTTCTTCCACTTCCAGCTGGCACTTCATTACAAGAGGCTTTCAATATACCACGTTTTGAGAGCTGTGAAGGCTAATACCAGGGAAGATCATGGATTTTATACCCAGCAGCTGTATTCTCAGTTATTGTCATAGTAGAGGCATGTACAATACATTTCTAAAGTACTTCGGAGACTAAAGCTGACCCCTTCTGGGATAACTTGCTGAAAGGTCTCTCTAGTGTCAGTTTGTCAGCATAGTTTTCTTTCTGAAACCTGTAATTGAGAATGCAGGGAAAAAGTACATTTTGCAGTAACTCCTATAGAAATGCAAGTACCAAACTGAAGGTAGCAGTGAGCAAGGTTGCAATTGCTAGTGGAAGATGGCTTGAGAATAAATTGATTTTAAACCCAGTAGTTTTATAGCTCTCTTCCTCAAGATAATAAAGACTTGGTGCAGGTTATAAAAATTCTATCACAGCAATAAAAGCTTTATAAAAATATTTGAAAACATCTTATTTTTATAGATATATAGCTGTGTAAAATATAGTTCCAAGTGAAACATATACTACTAGCTTGAATATAACATTCAACTAACATTGCTGTCAATGCAATGCACCTACCCTAGCAGGTTCATATTTTGGATCTGTGTTTAATTTTAATTAGGTCTAACTCAGAATTTCACATCCAGATGAGTAAATATGTATTTTCTTGGAGCCCACAGGCATTTTTATATATGTACAGAAAATACTGTGCTGTTATCTTCCATTATTCCCGGATCAGAAATAATTTACTCTTGCATTCTCTTTTGTCCCCCTTGATCAAGTGTTTGAAATTATTTTAATGCTCAAAAAAACGCATGTACAATGGAATCCCCTATTACTCATATTTATAGTTTAGTGGGGATATAAGATACTCAAATTTAAGTGCCCACTCTGGTCTTGCATCAAAAACCCAAATCTCCATTTCTCAAATTATAAGCAACGACTCTAACTGTAAATCTCCTAGTGTCTTTGGGACTGGAAGTGTATTTGTACCTCTACAGTTATGATCTGAAATATTATCTCAGATTTGAAAAAAAATTGTCTTTTCCTTGCTCATCTTTGGAGGGGCAAATAGACGAGAATGTTCTCTGTGATAAGAAAAGGAAACTGTTCTACATCTTCAGTTAAGACTGAGTTTTTCCAAAATCCAGAAGCTGGTCAATATGTTACTAATTTAATGCTTGAAATTCTTGTTTGTCCACTTGCTTATTAACTTCATCAAGAACCTCCTGGCAGCAAAGTGTTCTGCATATATCTCAGCATCCAACAAACCTGAGCCTTCATCATTCTTTGCCGCACAATCTATTTTTAAAAGCATTTTATATCCTCCCTGCCCAGAGGAGGGAGAGTCTAAAATTAGACTCCTAAATTGCTACATAGGTAGATAGGGATTTTCAAAATCTTGTAGTGACTCATAATCAATTCCTATTAAATTAATTCAGATTTCTACATTTTTAATAAAAGTGAGAACACTTTCAAACACTGGGCAATAGGCCAAATAATAACACACTGCTTACGGGCACTTTTTTGGTAGAAGACAGACTATTAAGAACATAGTACATTATCAAGTTACGAAAAGTAGGAAAAAATCTGATATGAGAAACATAAGGCAAAATGCCCTTTTCTACAGACCATTATGTTCAGTGTCAATAGACTACATATCATATAAACAAATAGCTGTAAATATTAAAATAAAGTGGATTTTCATGGAAAAGAGAGTACCACACTTTAACTTGTACATTTGAAAAAAGTCTCAAACAGTTTTAATATAGCATCCAAAACCTCTTCATGGAATAAACTGAAAATACAGTGCATCAATTCAGTAGTCAGTCATCTGACAGCCAAAGACCAAGGGAATTCTTGTTTGTTAGCCTTTTAATGTTTTTTTTTTAATACTTTCATGAAAGACTTATGAAAATACCACTTTTAATTCAAAAAAGAACATGTTCATCTGAATCCCACCATTTCATGCTGAGGTTGTTTAGTTATAAGGCAGAAGCAGACTACTAAGTTGCTCTACTTTAGTGTTACTATTTTGGTTTTCTTTACTCAAGGTGTTTTTCATGTTTCCTATAATAAATGGAGTTTTCCCATGCTTTCTCGAGGGAATGGATGTTTTCTGTGCTTTGCTGATATTGTGGAAATGTAGATGAGAGTTAGCTACTTAGTAGGATATTCCCATCATAAGTTTGTCATCGTGTTAGCCGTGACATTCTAAGCATTAGGAGTTGTGTACTTTGAAACCACTCTTTTGTTTTATTTCTTATCTGAGTTTTTGTGAAAAGTTATCTTTTGTATCTGATATATGTTTTTATCTTAGAGTAGCTACTTAAGCAGAAAATTAACAACTATTACATGAAAATTATTTAGCTATAATTAATTCAGTGTTACAGAAACCCTCCAACTTTGGTGGTGATGTGTTTTTTGTATTCTTCAACCGCATATTTTAGATGAGATTTGCCTTTCCAATTTTTATTAAGTATAACATAAATATAAAATATATATTGTATAACTGAAGCTATTCTTTATGCTTTCTATTGTATTTAGCTTATCTTTTCAGAATGCCATGATGGTCATGTTTACAGTTCAGTAGGCAGACGCTTTCTGGAGGTGACTCGTATTTCCGAGCACAGATAATGAATTGAGGGAACTTTAATCCTTGGACTTGCTCGAATTCCATATCAAGTGCACAGCTGCTGAAGCTGTATCTTTCACGCACAGTGAACCATGCTGAAAGACCCTTTGAATACTTTAACTTGTGTACAAGTACAGTCTAGTTACTTAGCAGAAGACCAAGGCTTGATTCATTTTTAATCACATTGAGAAATTGCAGGATTCCTTCAGCCAATTCCATCTCTTCTAGAAAAACTTGTATTTTAGGGGAAGATGGGGGAGATGCATGTAAATACTAGGTTGATTTTGCCTTCAGTCTGATGAAATGTGGGCAGGTACTGGAGAACTCAACCTTAAAAACTGAAAAAACCTGTGTCAAAGTTTTTGTACAAAAATTGCATAGGACAAATATCAGGAAGGGGCTGAGTTGACCTTGAAATGAAATAAGGCTCTGTAAATTATCTATTCTCAAACAGCTGCTTGAATTCCGTCAACAGTTTTGCTCTCAGACCGTTTTCCAGTGATGGGCATCAGCAGCGCTAAAGGCATTGTCAGAACCAATTGCAATTGCCACTTGTTAACAGTCTCAATAAAAAGAGACGGAATGTGCCCTAGGACTAGGTATCTCTTCTCTCCAAAGGTGGTTGTCTCAGTGGATGCTGAAGAGCAATAATTTGTTGATTATGTGTATGCTGTCTGATGTGAAGAGCAGAGTGCTTCAGGCTGCAGCTTCACCAAATGGTAAGTTGGGCTTTTGAGTAGAGAGCAACAAATAAAAAATTGCTCAAATATGAAGCACAGAAAGAGTATAGCCTCACTCTGCTGTCTCAGCAGTTCTTGTCCAGTCATTTAGCCCCTGTCCTCCCACAGCAGGCATGGATCTGGCATAAGCATTGTATTGCTTGCTGCGTGGGTGACTGGAGAAATATATAATTGTAGGCTTGCACTTGATCCAGACCACATTTGTTCTGCCAGTGGGTCAGACAATACATATATTAAGTAACAATGAATGTTGAAGCATGACTTCAAATGTCCCAGACTCTTTCTCCAAAGCACTGAATTGAAAGTTTATTAGGCTTTAATTTATATGAAATAGGACTTAGTAACTTACTTTTCTAGCTATATATTTCCCGTAGAGAAAACTGATACAGTTGCAATTAAAAATTTTAGAATAAAAATAGAATTTCAACTGTTCCAATTTTTACCATTTTTTCAACATCTTTATTGTTCACACCCTTCTGGTTTCAGCGGAAATTTATTTTTTGCCCACAAAAAAAGGAGCAGGAAAAAATGAAATGAATGTCTCAGTTTTGAAATTTCCTCTTCTGTAGAAAAGAATGAAGGAAGCTAAGGAGGGGAATTAAAATTGAAAGACTCTTCTCTCCCTCTGTCTTGCAGAACATGGGCCAAACATCAAGGAACAAGAATACCTGTTAAGAAAGTTTCTGTAAAACAATTTTATTTATAAGCTCTAATTCTTGTGTCTTCTGATATGTTTCAAGCAGATGCGATTCCTTTAGTAATGCATGTTTATTTAAGACCAGGAAGTCCTGAGCTCAAATCCAATATCCTGGATATGGTTTATTATGGCCATTGGTGAAGGAAAGAAATGAATAACCTAGTGCAGTTTAGGATGTAATCCAGCAGCACCAGTTCGGATATTGCATTAAATCCTGCTGGAAAATTGCCCTGGCTCTCTTTAGACATTTTTAAAGAAATCCAGGCTGGTAGCCCTTACCTCAAGAAAAATATTTTAGTGTATATAATCACTCCTTGCATAAGGAGCTGCTGTTTCACTACATAGAAAATGAGCTTCTTGATTACTTCTTGATTCTTCAGCCCAAAGGCACCTTTGGGATGTGACTACTTGTGCTGTGCTATTTTCTTTAGCAGTTTAAAGACCAACCTTTGTTTCTGAGAGATTATAAATGAAATCAAACCAAACCAACACATCAGACTTAACTACATTTACATTGTTAGACTTTTTGGCATTTCCTGTGAGGGTAGATGTTGAAATCTGCCACTGGTGCTGGAGTATTCATTTCTCATCCTTGCTCTGATTTCCTTTCTTCAGGGTGACCCAGCATCTTCAAAAATACGGTTATAAAATTCTTTGATATTGGGACAGATATGATTAGCATATACTACAGCAAAAGGCTACTAGGATACTAATATGTATCCTATGTTATAAAGTATAATAATCATATTAAAAAGTTATCGTTCTCTCATTTGGATTTGAAAAGTGAAAAGTATCTGGTGATATTTGAGAGACATGGTGCAATGCAGTATACAATATGAAGCATAACGTTATTCAGATTTAATACATAGTACCAGCCTTCTTCCAGACTGTGTTGATGTAACAGGGCAATTAATTTTATAAAATGATGCATCATTTGTAAAGTGAGATACTTAGGGTGAGGCAATTGTGCCAATGGAAAGATTGCAATTTCAAGGAGCCATGCCCAAACGCTGTTTCAGCATATCACTAATTAGCATGCTACTCCAGACTGTCCCAGATTAATATCTTCTGCTGTGTGTACTGTATATAGCTAGTAATAATGATTGATTACTGAACAGAATTGTTGTGAACCACTGAAACCATATGATAAACTTGCTGGAACAGAATGGAGAATTTTTTCTGTACATGTTCTGTTAGCAGTAAAATACTGAATAGTGTGGACTGGAGTTAGGGCAGACTTTAGTGACTAGCAGACCTTGAATAGAAGCTATAGAAGTTTCTTTGGTTGTTTTGTTTCCTTTTTAATATTAAGACGTGACCTTTCAAACTTACACATGAGAAAGCAGTGAGAACCACGTGTACACACCAATAGGAAATGCTCAAGACATTAGGACATCCCCTGAAAATGATGCTACATGAATTTGTCTCAATTCATTCTAATTACAGACTTCAGTCATCTGAGTGCCTTTACTGCCACTCACTGCTTCCAGGGATACATTTCCCTTGTTGGGGCTGTTCCATTTTGAATAACTAATCAAACTTCCATTGAACAAGTACTCGAACCTCAATTTGTTGCATTTGAAAGTGCTCTAATCACTGTCATACAAACTCAGGCTGCCTCTTGATGTGGTTAAATGAATTTTTAACTTTATGAAGTAGAACAGATCCAATAAAGAGTTTGAGGTATCTACGTCAAAGTAGCTAACTGCTTGTTTGGCAAAGGCACTAACCTCGTGTGGGAAACCCTGTCTGAAATCCCTGGTCTAAAGAGGGTATACAAGAGACTTGCAGCCAGCCAAGAATGGCCTAGCCTTTTAGCCACTTACTATTTTACAGCTGGACTTCCCAAGAAGCAACTCCTTCTGGGAAAGAAGCAGCATAACATGATTAACAATGTTCAATGTTTTAGAATCCACTGTGAAACATAGTAACTCCAAGTCATTTTTCTTTTGCTTGCCCAGCAAAAACCAAATGAAAATATTTTCACAGGGATCTCCCTTTACAATCCTAATTAATATTTCAGGGTTTTTTTATAGCTCTCTACCAATTTTACAAATAATAATAATATCAATAAAAACCCCATGTACAACAAAAATGCAGCCATGACCTCATTTTATATATTAATGTATATCAAAAACTGCTCATATGCTAAATTTTGCTGTTTGTTCTGAGATACTGAGCAAAAATATGCCAAAGAATATAAGTATTTCTTATACTTGCAACACCTACTGTGTGTTTTCACAGAGGGCAAACATAACTTGCCTCTAATTGCTTGCCTATATGTAATTTCAATAGATTTTAGCTATTCTTTTGTCCTTCTCTGCAGTACCTGTGTGGTAATAAGACCCAGGAGGGATGCAAAAATTACCTTGTACAACGTTATGGTCTCCTAATGTATGAAACAGTCAAACCATACCATTTGTACCCTCTCTGCTATTCTGTGAAGTGGGAAATATCTAAATGTTCTTCTCACATATGTCTGGGTGGTTCTACTGTGCTTTATGTAACAATCAGGCTGGTTTCTTTAGTGCCTTGCTGAGGGGAATGAATACACTGGGACATGACAGAATAATGAGTAAGTCACGGGATATGAGACTGCTATATTTGTGGGTTGATTCCAGCATCACCCACCCTCTTCCCTCTGCCTTAGTGAGAGAGCATGTTTTCTTCGCTTGTGGAACAAAATCTGTTACTTTGGCTTGTCCATCCTTAAGAATAATTAGAAATGTTCTGGAATATATTCAGTAATTAACCTCCAATGATAAAGCTTCAACTGCAGCTAGAATCTACTCACTGTATATAGTGTTTGGCAAGAGAGTAAAAATTCTTATGCTCAATAGTAAGGATGGATCAAGAGGGAAAGGCAAAAAAAAGCAAGATCGAATTCGAGGTACGTGGAGATTTCAGTACGAACAAGATACTCTATATTTGCCTCTGACTTCTGTTTTGGCCATGGAGCATTGCTTCATTGGTGGCTCTAAGGGTTAGAATATTACCATTCACCCATTGGCACTGTGGACTCTTCTTGTTCCTGTTTTCCCTCTCTCTTTGAAGACTCTCGGAGAGCTTTAGTGGAAACAGTCCAAGAAAGAGACATGTAAATGTGGACACAATGGAAACTGTGAGATGCAGATGGTAGGCCTACAACTCTTCTGTCATGAGATTAGTCTAGGACATCAGTATTCTATGAAAGACATTCTGTGGAGCCTCATGACTACAAAATATTTTGTTTTAGATGGGAGTTGAAGAACAGGAGTAAGTAGGTAGTGGGAAATCACAGAAGAAAGGAGTATGCTGGCTTAAGCACAGCTCCAAAAATTGTCAAGCAGTCATGGAGATTTGAAGGAAAGTCAAAAACATTCACAGTACACTGTAAGCCAGTTCACAGGAAAGCTTTAATCTGCCTAAGTGCTAAGAAAGCTAGGACAAAATCCTTGCGCCAAACACACTTAACTGCAACACATAAGGCAATGTGGCATTGTGATGGGCTGTCATGAGAGAACTTGCCCATATATACTAGGATAGAAGGATGCTTAGCCAGCTGCATAAATTCAATTTTCTTCATTATATAAGATATCCTCTTATTTTTGGTTTAATTTTCATTTTTTAAAATTTAATTTCCTCGCATTCACCACTCCTGCAACTGTTTCTTCCCTGATATTGACAAGTATGTCAGAAACACATTATGCATGCAAAGGAATACAGCTGACATTAAACTTTCAGCAAGGAAAACTGTTCCTCTTCAACACTCTAAACTGTATTATGAAGCAGACCAGCTACTTCAGCTCCATGGGAAAAAACTGTAATAGTTACTCCTCTTAGACAACAGGCTAACATAATTTGATATGGCCCTTTCATTTGTTATTTAATCAAATACAGGAATAGGTGGCAATTTTGCAATAAATTAAAAACACTTCACTTGGAATGTGCAAACTAATCACTCCATTTTTCACTATAAGGTAGCAAATTTCTTAAGGTCTAAAAAGGTGGATCTTTTTTGTGGAGAACTACATGTGTTATGCAATTTCCATACTTTCAGGGAGCAAGATTAAGAGTTTTTATTTTCTAAGTGAAAAAATCACAAAAAAGAAGTGTAAAATGAAGACCTCATAAGGCAATGATTGTCAGTGAATATCTACAGACACTTGAGTGAGAGGGTTGTGGGATAGTGGAGGCCAAAATCCTAGTTTGTGAATGACACGACGCCTTGAAGTAATTCACCTACCAGATAGCAGCCTCAGCTATAAAATTAGTAACCAAATTGTGAAGGAGAGATGGAATTAGGAAATCCATCAGGTGCCTGTAGAGGGTCTGGCAGTGCTCCTATAATTTGCTGACTTCTAAGGGAGATGCGCGTGGGTGTCTTGGGGTGATTTTATGACAATACTGTATTTCCCTAACGTCTGCTTTATGTCCAGAAATGGGTCCCGCAGCTTTAAGTTGGGTCCAGGAGAAGGCGGAGAGAAGCCAGGTGAATTCTTCAGCCTGGTTTGCGTTCAAGGACTCACACACACTCCCCTGTGTCCTCACCACTGCAGAGCCGAGGGAGCACCTTCCTGGTTTTAGCCAGCCTGATTGCTGAGACAAGAAATTTTTCCCGAGACTGTGGCTTCTTCTTCTTCTTGTTGTCTTGCGCTTGTTCTTGTAGTTGTTGTTGTTGTTGTT